>JAAIXJ010001681.1:202979-220727 GCA_013403705.1 Heliconius hermathena
CTTACGGCGGCGGAGAGTGTGACGTGGGACTGAGGAGTGAATCCTCCCTATGTATTGAGCGTTTGCAGCAGTAATTGGATCGTCGGGATCCAGAAGGACGCTTCGAGGGCGTCGAAGAAACGGATGTGGATGAGGAGCGTACTTACACGCTTCGACAACGAATTGGTTTGAGTGGGAATTTGCACACTCGTAGAAGCGCTTGGCTAGGCGTTTGCAGAATTCCTTGAGCGATTCTAGCTCGAAATCTTTGTGAAGGTCAACGTTGCGTACGTACCATGGGCATCCGGATGCCATTCGTAGGAACTTATTTTGAACCCTCTGAAGGAGGTCTATCTTGGTGTGTGCGAACACGACACAAGCATAGGTCATGACGGGACGGATGCAAGTTTTGTACAATGTCAGCTTGTTACGAAGTGACATTTTACTCCGCTTGCAGATGAGCGGATACAGCCTGCTCATGACGTATGTGGCTTTGTTCCTGACATACGTGATGTGCGGCCGGAAGGAGAGTCATTTGTTCTATAACTGCCTCTTTTATAATCTAAGCAGCAGGAAGACACCCCAACGCTCTTGATCTACATACCTACAATAAAATAATAATAGCATTTGTTACGATATAACAATAACTTAATTCCACTTGATCTAGTTTTAAACGTAAATTAATTTATAACACGATGTTTCGTAACATGCAACATGTCTTAATAACCGTACGTTTTAATGTTTTAAGCAACTATAATACATATAGGCAATATATTGAAATAATTTGTACTCAAATATATTTGTTTAAAATAAGGATAAAAAATTACCTTGATCTTACACGTTGTGGTCATAAAAAGGAGTATTTAAAATTTAATATATGAGATTTTCATCTTAAAATTCCGTCTAAAACAATGAAAAATATTTATAAATGAGTATAATTCATTCTTCAAATGTTGATATATATTGTTTTAACGTTCTTAAAATAACAATTTTTAGTACATGTAAACAAACTATAAACTGACACAGTTAAAAATATATAAATCTTAAAGGCTAAGGACAACGTCAGATTATAAACGGTTGGTTGTGGGTGCTGATGACGAGATGATGAATTATTATCGTTTGCACGCTTTGATAAGCCAGAGCGCGGTGTAGAATTTCACCAATAAACGCGCAATGTCTCGAATTTGGCTGATAATTGAGAATGATATCTTTTAAACACTGTGAAGCTGACGCTGTTGACTATAGGAAATGACACCGATGTCTTTAAATAACAATTAAAAAATGCGATGGGTTCAACTATTCAAGACATATCAAAGACTGCGTGTTAAGTTTACGTACATATTATAATTTTAAATATCAAAACTAAAAATGTTAAATCGATTTCTCAGTATTTATCCTGCATAAAGCGGAGCATGTGTTAAATAAAATAAACAATCCTTAACAAATTAGGCCTATAATTATGTAAATGAAGCGGTAGGCAATACGCAAGGATACGCTAATAACGATGTAGTATGCAACAAAGGTACCCAACGCATGCGATACGATATGAAAACTAAAGGAAACTGGCGAGTATAAATATGCAATATTTTTTAATGACCGACACACTTCAGCCAAAGAAATCCAACAAAATGAACAGCTACATTACTGTAAGTACATACATATTTTTATTATTATAATACTTAAATCTTTTTTTTAACAGCAGCACCCCTTCCTCCCATTCCACCCTCCGGTTTCCACTTACCTCCTTTTAGAGGTACTGTGTGTTAAGTGGCGGAATTCAAAGCCACCCTTTGTCTTGTTACCAGGACGAGGAAAATTATATTAAATCATTCTCCTGCGTGTCCTCCTCCTCTCCGAGTGGGAATCGAACCCACAACCGTCTCGGTTACAGTCAGACGCCGCACCGCTTTGCCATAACGGACTTAAGTTCTAAATGTAGTTTATGAATAAACGATTTATAAGAAAGCCAATTTTCATAGTTAACAGCATGTTCTCTATAAAAAAGGGTTTTATGTTTTTTGTTTGAAATATGATTCGAAAATAGTAACAGGTTTGTTTTAATAATTATTACATATTATTTAACGAAATATTGTGTTTTTTAGTTCACTTGCCTATTAGCGGTCGCCGCTAGCGCTTACGGCTCAGGCCTTGGCCTCGGTTATGGTGGACTTGGTGGTTACGGCGGCTACGGGGGCTACGGGGGCTACGGTAATTATTCTACTTTAAAACTCACATTTTAAAAGCAAAAAAAACTTTTTATTTTAAAAATATTGCACTTACTTTATAAGTATTAATTGGTGAGTAAAAAAAAATAAAGTTATTCTCAAATATATATTATGACAATTATTAATCTTTTTCGTCAACAATATATACATTTTGATAATTCCGTTATTTATATATACTTATTTTTGCATATATGCATATGTAACTATTTGTGTATGTACATATGCTTATATCAACGACGGTAACTTATTTATATTTATAAATGTCATACGTATTTAAAGATATTTCGATCTTAATTTTAGATAACTATACATCTTTCTGCATTTTTTTCCAAAATAAATACTTTACAATTGTTTTCTAGTAAAAAATATTTATAGTGATAATCATTTTTAAACGGTAATATTTTTACTATGGTGATAAGGTCACCATAGTATATTTTATTGCACATCGCAGAGTTGGCAGACGGAACCTGGGAATTTAGTGTTAAGACACTCTGTTGCTACAAAGATACTTCCGTTTTGCACTTCCCGCCGAATTCTGGATATATTGCGTGATGAGTGGTGGAACTCAACGCCACGCTTTGCCTCGTTACTAGAGCTAGGAAATTAAAATATTAAATATATATTTTTTGCTTATTAATATCATGAAATGTAATTTTTCTTTTTTTAGTGCAATAAAATATTAATATATTTATTTTCAGGATCAATCATAAAGGAACCTATCATCATCAAGCCTGCCCCCATTATTAGCCCATTGCCTATAATTAAGCCCCTCCCCATTATTAATCCTCTTCCCATAATCAAACCTCTTCCCATAATCAAACCTCTTCCCATCATAAAGAATATCGAAATTGCTCCCATACTGACTGAGCCACTCTTAAAATCCGTGCCCGTATACGGTGGGTATGGTCTTGGTCATGGTGGACTGGGCTATGGCTACGGAAAAGGCATCTAAATAACGGGATTGATGCAATGATTATGCTGCTGCTGCTGGCTGAAATGATATAATTTTTTATCTTTCGTCTATTTTCTTTCTCCTATTTTAATCTTTTTTCAATAAAGCAATTAATTTTTTTTAATGTTTTCTTTATTATGATATATACAACTATTAATTTTGAATGCGCACTATATATTGAAACATAGAGTATAGATTCAAAATCTTATTATTGAAAGTAGTAGCAAATGAGAATCATTTGTCAAGTATTAATGACTGTGCGCGATAGATGTAGGTTCAATTCTTACTTGATAAAAAAATATATTAAAAACATTTTCATTGCTATGGCCTAGTAGCAGCGTTGGTTTTAAGTATTTTATTCGCTTAGTCTCAAATCTTGAGAGAAGTAGAATTGAATTATGTATGAATTATTATATATTACTGTCAGAAATAAATTATATTACAGAAAAAATCTAATTCAGTGTTAAAATAACTTAACTTAACTTAGCTTCACGCTTTATCCCTTGCGGGGTAATCAGAGAGGACGGGGCGCCAAACGCTACGGTTTAAAAATATATATTTAATATTTTAAAAATATCATTATTATATACATTAAAAGCACTTTTTTCAAAGCATTGTTTTCACTAACGTTAATGATTGTTTTGTAACAGCTGCTGTATCATCCCTTGTTATTATTGATAAGCTTCATCCCCCCATTATCGCTATTTTTATGGATTTCAAAGTTAAAATGTTAAAAAGTAATTCAATTGCAACTAAAAGATACAATTTCTTTAAATATGATTATGACCTTATTAATAATTATCTTACGAATATAAAGTGGAAAGTTATTTTATCTTATCACCTTATAGTTGACGAAATAGTAAAAAAACTTTACGAAGTATTAAATTCANTTTACAGAGATCGTTCAAAAATCTATGGACGCTGGTCATCAAATTGAGGTTATCTATAGTGATTTTAGTAAAGCATTTGACTTAGTACCTCACGAAGTCTTGAATCAAAAGCTGTATGGGTATGGTTATACGGGAAAACTACTGCAGTGGCTTAAATCATACACGGAAAATCGAAAATTCTATGTCGTGATTTCAGGTTATCAGTCATCGTTACATGAAATTAGATTTGAAAGTTTTTGAAAGTTGACACAATTAAAGACCTTGGTGTCGTTTTTGACTCGAAACTTACATTTGATCAACATATTTCCGAAATTACTAAGAAAGCTACACGCTTACTTGGATTTATTTTGTTTACACAAGCAATAACTAAAATAATGCTTTATAATGGTCTCGTTCGCAGCATCCTTGAATACTGTAGCACTGTTTGGAGACCTCACTATTCTACAAGCTCGTTGCGCATTGAGCGAATTCAGAAAAGATTTCTATGGCATTTAGCAAAATTCCATGGAATCTCAGAAAGCAAACCTTCTTATAAGAATAGATTGCAGTATTTTAAAATTCAATCGTTAATTGAAAGACGGGACATACTAGATTTAACTTTCCTGCACAAATTAATTAACTATCAGTATGATCCTACCCTAATGTCCTATATGTCCTAACCTGTTGTCGTTATTTAAGTTTAAAGTTCCCTATAAATGCCCTAGAAATCCTGTAAAACTTTTTCAATCCCCAATTTGCAGAACCATATTATGCTCTAATTCGCCGGTCTCTCGTTTATGTCGCCTAGAAAATAAATATTCAGCAAAAATTGATATCTTTTGGGATTCACTTCGTAAAATTAAGAGTAAACTCGCTTAAAGTATAAAAATAAAAAATATTTTGAATTTTTCTCTCATTGTTCACAATTTTGAATTTACTTTTATGCACTTTTAGTTGTAAGGACAAATTTTACTGTGATTATTGTTAATCTTCTTCTCACACAAAAATTTTTGCATGCGGTGTTTATCGTAACAAACATATGTATAATATAGTTCTGTTTTTCTTTTTTATTATTATGAATGTGCCAATGTTACAAACCTGTACTGTACTTATGTGCTAAACCAATAAATAAATAAAAATAAATAAATAAATTATATCATTAGAAGCCAGTTGTGACGTAGGCACACAGAGTGTGAATCAACTGGTTGTGGGTTCGATCCTCACTCGAGGAGATGAAATATTTACTTAAATTTATATTTTTATTTCTTCACTCTGGTGCCGCGGCGTTGAGTTCTGCCACTCAACACGCAATGCCTCCAGATTTCGTCATAAAGTGGGGAACGGAGTGTCTTAACACTAGGTTCC
The DNA here is from genome assembly GCA_013403705.1 of Heliconius hermathena. Lineage (NCBI taxonomy): Eukaryota > Metazoa > Arthropoda > Insecta > Lepidoptera > Nymphalidae > Heliconius > Heliconius hermathena. Next base: position 208,370 of record JAAIXJ010001681.1, read on the forward strand.
CTCTGCCTACCCTTCTGTGTGCGGGATATGGTGTGAAGCTGATTTTTAATTTTAAAAGAATCATATAAAAACACATACATATAAGACGTGAAAAAAGAAAGTCAACAAAACTAGCTTTCTTTTAAAAGAGAAAAGGTACGTTACATACGTGTGAGCCGAGCTCAGAATGTTAAAACCGCAAGACCCTATATAAATAATATTTATCAGCAAGGTCTCACAAATACTTGGGAATATTCGATACATTTTATTTGCCAACAATATTTATGATATATTGGAAAAGTACAGTCAGCACAAAATGATAAAATATTATTTGTTAGTATAGATAGATATAACGTTATTAACAATACTTTATCGAATATTTTGCCATATGGCCAAGCTCTGGCTTTTTGCCATTTATTTTTCTAAATTAAGTATTTAAAGAGAAAAATAAGGAGTTCTATCACTAACTCTACCTATTCTGCTAATTTTGAGTGATGATGTGAGATTAAAAGAATATCCTATAATAAAACTTTATCTCGATGTCCCTATATATCTGTATGAAATTTAAAAAAATCAAAGTCAGTTTAGGTTAGTAGCATACTAAATTGTACGTTATCGACAGGCGAGAGGTTCGGCAGAAATGTTTTGTACAACGTTATTACCTGGTTTATGTAAAGATACAATATTTTATAGAATTTATAGACCATATATAATTCTATGTATAAGAATTATTATACCACGTTTGTAATTGGCTTGGCTATATTCAGATTGACATGCTGCTTTACCATTAAATATATTATAACATTTATGTCGGAGTGTCTTAACACTAGGTTCCCTCTGCCTACCCTGCCGTGTGCGGGATACAGCGTGAAGCTGATTCATTTATTTTTATTTATTATTTATATTTAAATTCCGATAAAGAATCGTATTTCAATCAATGTTTAAAAATATAAAAAAAGCTTGATATTCAATGTAATGACCAAGCTTCTAAAGGTATTTTATTATTTAAACAAACAAGTGTAATACCAATAGATTATTTGTAATATTCCAAATAATTACTGTATTTTAAAGTAGGTATATTATAATATGAAACATATAGCGTCTAAGTTACAAATATGAAACCGTAACCGAACACTGCGATTTTTTCGTTAAACTGTAAAATGTAATTTGTTTTTACAAATAACTTATTTTATTCACTTATTATTATCGTAGCTATAATTATGGAAACTGTAACTATAACTGGAAATTATTCCTAACAAATAGCTAAAATAAATCTGCTTCACGCTGTATCCCGCACACAGCAGAATAGGCAGAGGGAATCTAGTGTCAAGATACTCCGTTCCCCACTTTTTGCCGAATTCTGGATTCATTGCGTGTTGAGTGGCAGAACACAACGCCGCGCTTAGCCTCGACACCAGAGCGAAGAAATGGAAATATAAATTTAAATAAATATTTGATCTCCTTGAGTAGCGATCGAACCCACAACCAGACGGTTTTACAGTCACCCTTTGTGCCAAAGGTTATTTTATTATCGAAGCCAAAAAAAGTAAATCATCAAAATTAGATGTCGATTGTTGACTTATATTTTGTATCTTAGTATGCGGACGAATGCGGAGTTGTACTCGTTGACCTAAATATGCACAATGAAGCAGAAAAGATTCCCACGAGACATGTCGCTAGATCATTAATACCACTGTATTTTAAATGTTACAAGAAAAATGTTATTACATNTACCAATAAATTACTTGTAATGTCCGGAATAATTACAAAATTTTAAAGTAGGTATATTATAATATGAAACATATAGCGTCTAAGTTACAAATATGGAACCGTAAGCGGCGCCGCCGCGCCTTTTTCGTTAAACTATAAAATGTAATTTGTTTTTACAAATAACTCCCACTCGCTTTGGTGCCCGAGGCACAGGCGAGGTCCTCGACATTGCGATATTATCGAACGTTGGCCTGTTGCAACATTCGATAGAAACTTTTTCGGACCTTGATTCAGATCATCGTTTAGTTATTCTCAAGTTAGGTGTAGAGCGCCCCTCAGGCCCTCCCATCAAAACAGTTGTCGATTGGAGGAGATTTTCAAAGCTCCTCCGCTCTAATGAATCCCCGCTAAAGGAATTAATACCTGGCATCGCCGACTCTGCGGTGTTAACGATAGACGCGGCGAATCAATTCACTAGTTACATTCTCAATACAATCGAGAGTTGCTCGAAAGAGGTGCCAAATTTATCCGAAGATAGGTTTGAAATCTCAGAAAAACTCAGGCGGTTGATTAGACGCAGAAACAAAGCTATGAGACGACACGACAAATATCCGACTGACGATAATCGTAGAAAATATAATAGGTTAAAGAGGAGAGTTCGATTCGAATTCGAACTTCTGCGCGGTGAGTCGTGGGATAAAAAGCTCGAGGGGCTCGCGCCATCGCACCAGGCATTCTGGGCGCTGTCGCGCGCTTTTAGAGTTGATTGTCTCTCGACTATGCCTCCTCTGATTAGGCCCGACCAGACAATTGCTGCCGACGACACCGAAAAAGCGGAATGTCTCGCTGACAGTTTAGAGGCTCAATTTACCTCGAGTGGTCAGCCTTGCGACCCGAGCCACATCGAAAGAGTGGATTCCGCGGTCGCAGAGTGGGCGTCGACGCCTCCGCAAGGGGAACCGCTTCGCCCGACCTCGACCGACGAGGTCAAAGCCCTCATCAAAAATCTCAAAGATAGGAAGGCCCCGGGGCCTGACAAAATATCAAATAGAACTTTCAAGTCCCTTCCGGCTCAGTTCATATCTCTATTGGTCATTATTTTTATTCTCTTTTAAAGTCGTGCTCCTTCACCGACGAGTGGAAGGAAGCCATCGTCATAGGTATTGCAAAACCTAATAAGCCGTGGAATTTACCCTCCAGCTATATACCTATCAGCCTTCTCTGCTGTTTAGGTAAATTATACGAGAGAATCATTCTCATTAGACTCTGGGGCGGTAGAGACCTATTGTCCGCTCATCAATGAGCAATTTGGTTTCAGAAAGAAACACTTTGCCATTCACCAAATCCACCGCGTGGTAGAGCACATAGCTCGTCACCACGTGAGGACCTCCCTTCGCAGCAACACTGCTGTCATCCTCCTCGACATAGCGAAAGCCTTTGACAAGGTCTGGCATAACGGCTTGATTTTCAAGCTGAGGCGCGCTGGCTTGCCAGACTGTCTCGTGCACATCCTGCGGGACTTTCTGTCTAACAGGTACTTTCGTTATAAAGTCGAAGGCACTCTCTCTTCTCCCCGCCTCCTCCGCGCAGGCGTTCCCCAGGGTTCAACCCTCTCTCCAATTTTATATTCGCTGTACACCAGTGACATACCCCGCACCGGGCTTGTTCACCTGGCTATGTACGCGGACGATACGGCCCTATACACTTCATCGCGTGACACACGCCTACTAGCCGAGAGACTTCAGAAAGCGGCCCACGCACTCGGTGAGTGGTTCCGCCTATGGAGAATCGAGGTTAATCTTGAAAAAAGCAAAGCCATCCTTTTCCCTATGGCTCGTCATATACAGGTCTCTACCATACGTCTATCGGACAAGCCCATCCCATGGGAAAAAGAAGTTAAATATCTAGGTGTCACTCTAGACTCTAGATTCTGTTTCAGACCCCACATCACGAAGGTTTGCAATAAAGCATAATTCGTTCTCAACCGACTCTTCTGGCTTATTAACAAGCGGAGTAAAATGTCACTTATACATAAGCTTACTTAGACGACGAAGTCCAGTTTATTCCACGGCTCGGCCGCGTCTCGGCGCGGTCGGACCCAGCGGTTAGGGACCGTTAGCTCCCTTAGATTAGTCTAATTTTTGTCCCCAGTCGCGGCTTCTACGTCGCGGCTGGCTGTGTTTAGCATAGGGAAATTCCCAGCCCGCTCGACGGCTGTAAGCCGAGGTTCGAGCCCCGCAGAGGGCGCCCTTACAGTCGTCGACCCCTCTCAAGCAGCCAGGTAGTGCTTGCATTTCTTCTGGGACAGAGTACCCTCTTCCCTACCCACCCGGTGTCGCTGTAAAGGCCAATAGGGCTAACAGCATTAACCTGCAGTTCGAAAAAAAAAATACAAATAACTTATTTTATTCACTTTTTATTTTTGTAGCTATAATTATGGAAACTGTAACTGTAACTGGAAATTACTCCTAACAAATGGCTAAAATAAATCTGCTTCACGTTGTATCCCGCACACAGCAGAATAGGCAAAGGGAATCTATAATAGTGTCAAGATACTCCGTTCCCCACTTTCTGCCGAATTCTGGATTCATTGCGTGTTGAGTGGCAGAACACAACACCGTGCTTAGCCTCGACACCAGAGCGAAGAAATGGAAATATAAATTTAAATAAATATTTGATCTCCTTGAGTAGCGATCGAACCCACAACCAGACGGTTTTACAGTCACCCTTTGTGCCAAAGGTTATTTTATTATCGAAGCCAAAAAAAGTAAATCATCAAAATTAGATGTCGATTGTTGACTTATATTTTGTATCTTAGTATGCGGACGAATGCGGAGTTGTACTCGTTGACCTAAATATGCACAATGAAGCAGAAAAGATTCCCACGAGACATGTCGCTAGATCATTAATACCACTGTATTTTAAATGTTACAAGAAAAATGTTATTACATTTTTATTTCGACTTACCTTTGTATAGTATATACAAATAGAGAGCTAAGTGATGATTCACTACGGTAGTTTAATAAATTATTTCTCAGTTCTGTCTTTGATTACGGTGTTCCGAATGTGCCATTTGAGCTCTACTCACTTTGCCAATGTTACTTTTTATGGAGAACATACAAAGAAAGTTGTACGGTAAAAAAGAAATTATATGGTACAATAAAAGAATGCTAATTTATTTTTAAGCTGTATTCGTTGCAATAATTATAGGTTAAGCCTAAGTAGATCAAGGCAGATGCATTTTGATGCTGTTTTAGTATTGTCATTGTGTAAAAAATAAAGTGTGTGATACAGTGTTTTATTTCAATATGTTTATGTATAAATAAAAAAGAAAACATCTTTTCTAAGCAAAGTTTTCATTAGAATATTATAAAAATATTTAAGTTACTATAATATTAAAACTTTAAAATTTTGTTATTTTATATTATTATAAAATAGTATTACAAAAAGTTTACAAAGAATTCGTCGGAAAATGGGGAATGCAAGTGTCTTAATGGGGAACGGAGTGCTTTAACATCCCCACGTTCCTTCTGTCTACACTGCTATGTGTAGGATACGGCGTGAAGCTAAAAAAATATAAAGACTCGATTCTGTACCCATCTTCAGAGTAAAACAAAGTATTTTAACATTCCTCCGTTTCATAACACATTTAACAATTCTGTAAACTTAAAAGCAGTTAGGCAAACAAAATTACACCCGGTCTCTAAATATTTAAGTAAACAGCAAATTCTCGTGTGCCAAGGAGGTACATCTGTTTGAGTGTGCTAGTTCACATTACGCAGTATAAATGGTTGCTTCGTTTCATAAGGCTATGTAAATTTTACGTTACGTAAGAATAAAAGCGGAAAACAGAGTGTCTTAACACTAAGCTATCTCTAGTAATAGAGTTTATTGTAAGCTCCGGTTTTATCAGTTATATAGAAAGAAAAATAAATTTGGAATATTGGACGTTTTGTTCCATTGTTACAGTAAGCGTACCCACTCAGATAAATTGAACCCTTACAGTCGCTGTTTTTTTTAATATGACTAAAAACTCTTTGAATAAACCTTTCATGATTAATATGCAAACTGAGATAACTAAAGTTCTTTTTTATTTTGAAATTTACATCTATAAAATATATTTAAATAGAATTATTTCATATAAAAAAAAAACTTGTTATGAATATAACAAGTTTTTTTTTAATCCTGAAATAAAAAATATATTTAATAACAAAATTTAGATATATCGAAATAGGTCTAATAAATAAATAAGCGTTAAAATTTAAGTAAAATATTTTATAGAATTTATCGAGGCGTGGTCAGTCGTGGCGCAGCGGCACGAAGTGTGACTGTAAAACCGACTGTTTGTTGATTCGATCCCCACTCGAGGAAATGAAATATTTACTTAAATTTATATTTCCATTTTTTCGCTCTGATGTCGAGGCTAAGCGCGGCGTTGAGTTTTGCCACTCAAGACGCAATGCCTCTAGAAATCGGCAGAAAGTGGGGAACGGAGTGTCTTAACACTAAGTTCCCTCTGCCTACCCTGCTGTGTGCGGGATGTATCCCGCACACAGCAGGGTAGGCGTGAAGCTACGTGCGTGCTATATCTATCTTTTTCTTAGGTGAAAAGCGAGTATTGTGTTTTAATTAAAGGCATCGGAAAGTGGGGAATTTGAAAGTGTTATTGTTAAGATTTTCGCCAAATTTTTAAGACATTTCGTGTTGAGAATTAGAACAGGAAAATGAAAATAATCCATTCCCCCATTTCATTGAAATCATAACCGTCACGTTTACCATCAGACGATCTAACCTCTAAACTTAGTTATGTAAAAAGATATTGTATATTGTATAATATTATTTTATGAAAAAATAGGTTAGGTCCGCTTTACATTAAAAACAGCTATTTCTGTATTTTTTTGGGTTACAATAAATAGCTTAAAATATAGATAAGCGAAGTGGAGCTCTATCACTAACAACTTAGTATATAGGCTTTACTTGTAAGACTTTAAGAGCGTAAGAAGCGTTTGAAGTACCCTTAAAAGTTGTGTCCATTTAATTTTATTATGTGATATGTCTAAGATTTATTACGTGTACATTAGTGAGATTGAAAAAAGCTTTAGACGAAAAAGCCTTTGCACTATTATTTTCGGACATAACATTTTATATATTTATTTTTTAAATAGTGGTCAGTCGTGGCGCAGCGGCACAAAGTATGACTGTAAAACCGATTGGTTGTGGGTTCGATCCACACTCGAGGAGATGAAATAGTTATTTAAATTTATATTTCCATGTCTTCGCTCTGGTGTCGAGGCTAAGCACGGCGTTGCGTTCTGCCACTTATAGTGAATATTAACTTTTAATAAAATTAATTAATAATAATATATACAAATACTACACTATATTCTATTTTCAAATTTACTTAAAACTAAAGTTAATATTTATTATAATTCATCTGCACGCAGCGCATTCGCAAGATAAACTTGTTTCGAGTTTTTTTGCTGTGCGTGACGTAGCCTGCTTGCTAGCTACGAGTAAAGAGTCGGCTACTATCGCTTGCGACGTTCACTTGTTTTAATATTGTACTCATTGCTTGTTTTCAATTTTAAGCCTTATCTTCTTACTAATACGTATCTGTTTCGCTTATCTGTTTCTTTTACTATTTCTTTAAATTTCTTTATTTCCTTCTGTGAGTGTGTAAAATTATTCTCTTGTGTATCTTCTTAAAGTGTAAATAAATTTGGACAATTATTCCACAAAATTTTGGAAATTTAATTTCACTCCATAATTGAAAATATAGAATATTATTAAATAGCGTAGTTCACAAAAACCGCTATACACTTAACACGTAATGTCCCCAGAATTCGGTAGAAAGTAGGGAACTCAACACTAGGTTCCCTCTGCCTACACTGCTGTGTGCGGGATACAGCGTGAAGCTGATTATTAATGGTTATATATTTTTTTAGAGGCCAGTCGTTGCGCACAAGCGTGCGACTGTAAACGCAACTAGCTATGGGTTAAACTCGAGGAAATGAAATCTATATCATTTCTTCGGTCTGATATCAAGACACAGCGCGGCGTTGAGTTCCTCCACTCAACAAGCAATGTCTCCGGAAATCGGCGGAAAATGGGAGGCGGAGAGTCTTAACACTAGCTACCTTATGTTATCTCTCATTTAGCACTATTCTGTGATACAGTGTGGCGCTGAGAGATATTTTTTTATTTTTTATTTAATATACTCTTTATATAAGCGAAGATATTAGTTAAAATTATATAATAGTTTTAGATAAAAAGTTAAGATTTTAAGTAAAAAGCTTAACTAGTTAAACTACTTGATCGCTGAAACGTAATAACTTGTAACTGAAAGCTTTTAATGATCTTAAAGATATATGATATTTTATATATTTTTTTAGCTTCACAGTGCATCGTGGACATAGCAGGGTAGGCAAAGGGCACCTAGTGTTACATTGCCGTTTCCCACTTTTCGGCGAATTTTGGAATCATTGCGTGTTCAGTGGCAAAACTGAACGCTGCGTTTTGTCTCGTTATCAAAGCGAGAAAATATAAACATCAAATACCTCATTTCCTCGAGTGGGAATTGAACCTGAAATCGGTCGGGTTTACAGTATTACTGGATATTTTAGTAATAACGTAAGGTTTCGGTCGTATTTTAGTATTAACATAAGGTTTCATTTTAGTAATAACGTAAAAAAAGAAAAAAATGATATTGTCTTGTATCTTAAACAGAAAAAAAAATAAATAAAAATTAGCTTCACGCTGTATCCCGCACACAGCAGGGTAGGCAAAGGGAACCTAGTGTTAAGACGCATTGCGTGTTGAGTGGCAGAACTCAACGCCGCGCTTAACCTCGACACCAGAGCGAAGAACTGGAAATATAAATTTAAGTAAATATTTCATCTCCTCGAGTGGGGATCGAACCCACAACCAGTCGGTTTTGCAGTCACACCTCGTGCCGCTGCGCCACGACCGGCCTCAACTCTTAAACAGCTTGAACAATAAATAAAAAAAAACCGATAGGCAGTTAGTATATCTAACTCATATAGAGTAAGAAAACTGCAAAGAACTCTAAGAAAAAAAAACTAAGTAACGAAACGCCAATCAAGCGTATTGATCGCTTATAGCTACGATACATTCTTTCGCGGGCAAATCCTAAATGTTTGTATGGCTGCTCAATTTTTATACATTTAATTAACATTTCTTACAAAACGTTATTGTATAGTTACTTAATTGCTTACTCTACTTGTACTTTTTTTTTATTTTTGGACTTAAATTTTACTTTAGGAAATTTAAAAAGTCTATAATAATGTAATTTTCTGCAAAAATGTAAGAGGTATGTAAGAATACTAATACTATGTAAGAGATAAGTACACACACATGTGACTGTAAAGACGACAGGTTGTGTGTGTGTGATTGTGTAAATATATATTTCATTTTCTCGAGTGGGGGTCGAACCCATAACCAGTCGATTTTACAGTCACAGTTTGTGCCCCTGCGCCACGACTGGCCTCGCTAATAAATTATTTTTTCAAATTAAGAAGGTCATGTCTTTCACCATCTAATGATCATATCGGCGAAAAAATATTTAAAATGTTCAAAATTACATTATAATACCTCATTAGTATTGACATTATACCTGCTAATAATAGTAATAGAAGAATAGTTATACAGCAAAAAAATAATTATTTAAAGCTATTTTTATGACACAATGTAGAATAATATATTGTATAGAGAAATTACACATTCTTTATTTTCTTTCACTATTATACATAATTAAATTTCTTAAAAAGTTACTCTGTTATTAAGTTTAATTCATATAATTTATTTGGTACTTTCTTATCATAATTATTTCAAGTATTTTTTAAATACACTCTTGAGAAAAGTAATTTACGACCAGTGAATAAAATGTATTCACGTCACCAAATCATCTAAACACAACAACATTTTATAAGCTATGAACTCACAATCAAAACGAATATATTTACGTTTAATTGTAACCACTTAATTATTTTTTAAGCCAATGTTGTCGTTTAAAATAATATTTATGGTAGACTAAAAACTGTTAATTATACTTTCATCTTTTAAGCAGTAGGTTAAATATATGTAATAGAAAGATTAGTGATTTATTGATTAATATTTGATTGTGTCACATTTTTGTTTTTCCTACTAAAATTTCTATACACTCCGTAATGAAAACTATTCTATAAGTTGCATTAGGCTTTGAATGATTACCATGCCAAAATTCTTTCAGTTCCATACAGTAGTTATGAATTTGAAATAAATGATTTTTTGCATGGTGATAGCCTAGGATCTGGAGGTACATTTTATTAGGTTTCATCCCGGTTTTCCATTATAATTTTCTTAAAAAAAACCGAACCGAATGACGAATTACTAAAAACAACAGTAACTATTGGATTGGAAGTAAATGAATTTTAGCATTGTATTTACTTGGTATCAATTTTAGTAGGAGAAATAAATATCTGACATAATCAAATTTCGTCGATTATTCGCAAGTAAAAATAATTTTAGGTTAACCGGAAGTATCCTATTAATGTTGATTTCCTTTATCACTATAAACATACGCGTTTTTTGCTATATGGCTGTTAACGAATCTCGATTATTTTTTTAGGTATTGGTTGGAATTATTTTTTTCTATATGCTGCTCTCGTAAAAGGAGCGCAGACGATTCCAGATATTCCATTAAAATATAAATGTAATTCAGTGTATTAAGTATATTCACTTAATACACTGAAGTAAATAAATTCAGAAGTTTAAGCGGGCGAAGCTGCGATCGGGTCGCTAGTATTATATAAACTTGTACTTTAGAGAATTATTTATAAAGTTATCAAATAGGAAAATTTAAGGGCTTTTTCAAGACAGTTGTATTGAATTATTAAAGAGTAAATAACCTAATTACATTAGTCTTATTTAAAATTTTGGGTTATTATAATATATTATTCATACTATATTCTAGGGAGTAATAAAATGACAGACATTCTGAATGTTTTTGGCTGTATTTTCAATTTTCTTTTAGTAAAGGAAAATATCAAGAAAGAGCTCAGTGGTATGTATATCACTAGTAAACTTTAATACATACACAACATCATCGACACTACAAACACTCTTACTTTGAACACTACTTACTAGAACCAACGAAAAAAATTAAATGCAGCCCCAAATACAAACATTTTTTTTATCGCATCAAGCTTTATTTTTTTTTTGCAAAACAAATATGAAATCCCCCACCGAGAATATAATAATGGTTTTTTTCTTAATTCCACTAATTACAAAGAGATTTACGAAGGTAGAAATTGACTTCTTGTTTTTTTCAAGATATATTTTTTTATTGGAAAAACCATTATTACTGTGAGATCCCTAAAATAAACAGCATTATTTACGGTGTACCGCAATACTGCTATACTGGCTACCGCAATGAGTATCCAATGTTCCTTTATCATTGTAAAATAACATTTTACACTTGGCTAAATTCTAACATGAACTCTTGCCAACCTGCAGTCTGAAGTATGACATTGAAGCTTTTAAGAATCTCAAACGATTTACTTTTTCGAGAAATTTTAGACAAATTATCCACAGTATATGCTTCTAGCTATGTTCCGCATAGAGCACGGTAGACAACGGAAATCGGGAAGAGCGTAGTGTAGGATAATAAGATACTTCGTTGCACATACTACATACGTAATGAAAAAATAAATTAGCTTCACGCTGTATGCCGCATATAGCAGGATAGGCAGGGTGTTAAAACTATTCGTGCATCACTCTGCCGATTTTTCAAGGTCGAGGCATTGCGTGTTGAGTAACGGAACTCAACGGCGGGTTTTTATCCTTGTTACAAGAGGGAAAAAATGGAAATAATAAAAAAAATATATTCCCCCGAGTGAGGATCGAATCGAACGTTACATTCAAACCCTTGTGACCGTGCACTACGACGACTTCACGTAAACGGGAAACGTAACTTTATTTAATGAAAAGATTAATATAAACTAAATTAGCGGACCCGCACGGCTTCGCCTGCTTGAATTATATGAATATTTATTATATTAAATATACTAGCGACCCGCTCGCGGCTTCGCCCGCTTAAACCACAGAATTATTTAATTAACACACTGAATTATGTTCGTGTTTTGATATACCTATAATGTATGTTTGCAACGCAATGAAGATTTTTAGTGAGAAAGTTATTAAAATTTTAGGTCGCATTTTCGTACCTCCCATAAGAATCTTTAATTGAATGTTTGAAATAAAAACACAACTTATCGATACTTACAATAAAATCCTAACTCATCGGTGCCTGTACATGAAAGATGTTACATTTAACGATGTAATAGCATTAGTTGGTCTGTTTGTCTGTGCGTTTGTTCACGATAATCTCAGAAACGGCTTAACCGATTTAAATCCTTTTTTTGTTTGTATTTTGATAATCTGCCCTTAAATATTTAGTATTCGTTTTATTTTAATCAGCTTCACGCTGTATCCCGCACACAGCAGGTTAGGCAGAGGGAACCTAGTGTTAAGACACTCCATTCCCCACTTTCTGCCGAATTCTGGAGGCATTGCGTGTGGAGTGGCAGAACTCAACGCCGTGCTTAGCCTCGACACCAGAGCGAAGAAATGGAAATATAAATTTAAGTAAATATTTCATCTCCTCGAGTGG
>JAAIXJ010001681.1:222600-302324 GCA_013403705.1 Heliconius hermathena
ACAGACAGACAGACAGACAGACAGACAGACAGACAGACAGACAGACAGACAGACAGACAGACAGACGGACAGACAGACAGACAGACAAGAATTCTGCTGAGTTGTTTTTTAGGTTCTATAATCGACATATAAACCGACCTGTTTTTTATTTTTTTATATCTTTCATGTACAGAATTGACTTTTCTATCCTTTTATTATATATAGAGATTTATGGAATTTTTTTTCAGTTTTCAATACAATTAGTGATAACATATAAGCCTATATAATTAAAATAAGCCGAAAAAGAAAATGAAGAAAAATAAGTAAGGGAAATAAAATTCTTAATATTAGAAAAATGAAATGAACAAACAAAATAAGTAAAAGTAAAGGATTTTTTTAATTTAAAAAATAATACCCCTCCCCCCAGAACTATGTAAAATTAACGCAAAGTAATAAATAAACGTCACTTATGGATTTTTTAATATTACAAAAAATATGTAACTAATTGTAATGAATAAAAAATAATAAATATTAATAAAAAAAAAATAAACAACACCAACATTATCCATAAAGTATTTATTATAATGATGTACAGTAAAGTATAATTTTAATTTAGATGAAATATTAAAGGTTTTATTATTATATTTTTTTTAATAAGGGTGAATAACAAATTATAGAAAATATATTATATTAACAATAACTAAAATGGTTACTATGGCGTATGAAATTTTATCACAATCGGATCAGCGGTTTGGCTGTGATGGCGTCACAGACAGGCGGACAGTTACTTTCGAATTTATAATATAAGTATGAATGTATGGATTTATAATAACGATTACGTAATAAGTAATAAGTGATTACTAGACTCAGAGACGACAATTATTATTTAACTGACAATAAGCAAAACTATTTTTATGTCAGTTAAATGTTAATCTTACTAAAGTTAATATTCATAAGGCTTACGATAAAAATACACTTTTTGTTATGTATTAAAAGCTTTTGTAAGGCTCCTCGGGAGACCCAAAAGTTATATTGAATTAGTTATAATTATTTAATTTTAATTAAGGCCGGTCGTGGCACAGCGGCACGAGGTGTGACTGCAAAACCGACTGGTTGTGGGTTCGATCCCCACTCGAGGAGATGAAATATTTATTTAAATTTATATTTCCATTTCTTCGCTCTGGTGTCGAGGTTAAGCGCGGCGTTGAGTTCTGCCACTTAACACGCAATGCCTCCAGTATTCGCCAGAAAGTGGGGAACGGAATGTCTTAACACTAGGTTCCCTGTGCCTACCTTGCTGTGTGCGGGATACAGCGTGAAGCTAATTTAATTTAATTTTTTAATTTTATTTAATTTTAATAAAAACATACGTAAAATATTATTTCTAATTCATTTAAATTAAGAAACGCATCGATTCGAATATAGGAAATTTTTATAAAAATTTATAAAGAGCTAAAACAAATTCGACAGTAAGTAAGTAAGATGCTAATATATGTTTAGCTTAGATTATCTAAGTTTATAGTTCTTTAAAATTTACAAATAAATGCTTAACACAGAAAAGTTAAATGAAACTTAAAACAATGGCTTCTGTTTCCCATGCATTCTCAAGTCTCAAACTTAGCTATGTAAATTGTAAACTAGATGTTAACGAAACAGTTGTTCAAGCGCCTTTAATTTTGAGTAGAATGATCAATTTACATAACTTATTAATATAATTTGTAATTAATACCTACATTATTTGTATTAAGCAAAAAAATGTTCAATATTTCTTAAAAATTATTGATATAAGAAAATATTTTATTAAATTCTTATTTGATACATATACTGAACGTGTAATTTTTATTCATTGTTCTATACAATAGCAATATATAAAAAATAAGTTAAGCAAAAGTTTTGTCAAGCCTATTTAAAGTTTGAACGGATTGCTCCGCATAGTGCAGCTTTCCCGCGTGCTATCGACCGTAGTGCGGGAAGCACGAGAAATGCGCGCGCACTGGTGAAACTGGTGATGGTACAGCGAATTTGAGTATTGAGGAAAATTTGAAATGAAGTGCGGTAAAAACATTTCAAAATAAACAAATATCGCCTACAATTTTTTTGTTTTAATTATTTCATATTTAACAAAGATTATTTTTTATTCAAAATATATATCCTTGTATACTTTTTGCTTGTTAATTTAAAATTAAAGATAGTTTTAGAAAAAAAACTTTATTTATTTATTTTATTCGAAAACATAGTACACATCTTAAGAAAAACGTAATCATAATGTTGTATACATACAAAAGTTAAATATTTTTTTTACATGTAAATAATTTCAAAGATAAAAATCTTTATACTTATTAAAATAAAATAACGCTTATCAAATGGGACAAATCTTTTGATATCACGAGTGGAACAAAGGTCTTTGTTCTAATTTAAACGATTAGTGTTTGCTATATTTTAAAAATTAAAAGTATAAATTAAACGAAATTCTTATAAACAAAAACCATAAAGAACAAAGAGTATAACAATATCTGGTTTCATTTTAAATTAGCGATCTACTTTGGCTTTTTCGTTTTAGAAATGAATACGATTTTTTTGGATCTATTCTAAAACTTTGAGTTCAGTTTTTCTTGGAATTTAATTGAAAATAAAAAGATGCTGACTTATTATAATATGTAAATACTTTCAATTTAATAAATAGCAGATCAATTTAGTATTTGGGAAAATTCATCCGTTCTAAATAAAAGTAAAGTTAAATTTTGAAATAAGTGTATATGAGTAGTAGATACTATGTCCATTAACTCAAATAGTTATCAAAATAAATAAAAACTTTACTCATTACCGTTTAAAATTTAAAGTATGTAAATTATCTTAATATAGATTAGCCATAAATTAGAACAGATAATGAATAACCATCGTGTAAAAGCACTAAGTAAATCAAAGCGTGAACGGTTCTGTTTCAAACAAGTGGTGTGTTAATGAGGCGATTATTGGTTGGACAAGTTAACTGTTAAGTTACGCGCGCTTTATCGATAAGGGCGCACGCTAGCTGCGGCAATGTCAGTGATGCCAGTTTTAAAAATACTCCTACAATACATGCTACTTTATGAAGTTTAGTTTTCGTGTAATATTTCATGAGAAAATAGTTTCTATATATTTTTACATATAAGAAACTGATGGATTTTAAAAAATCATGTTATTAATTTTATAAAATAAATAACTTTATCAAAAATCATAATATAATCGGATTTAAAAAGACACCTTATAATTATACAATAAGTATAATAGTAATATCTTCACTTTTTTACCTAAAATCACATAATCTAAGGCAGAATTTCCCACAAGTTGGCAACACTGCGCAGAGTAACAGTCAGACGCCGCATGGCCGAGCGCGGCAAGCATCGCGTCGCGCCCGTGCCGGCGCCGACAAAGAAACAATACGCGTATGTACCTTGTCCAAGATCTGAGGAAGTCGGTACAGAATTTGCTTTACAGCTTCTGCGACATCATCAAGAGCCGCCAACGCCAGAAAAACAACCAGGTAAGTTCGCCTGTCTAGTTTATTTTTGGCGGGAAAAGTTTTAATAACATGGAATTACTTTATAAAGTTGTACAGCATAGATAGATAGATGTTATACTTATATCTTATATTCATGTCGTTTAGTTTCTTAAATAAAAAAAATATAGGAAGAGTCGGTTCAGTGAACAATTATGTAATTTTTCATATATCTCTAAATTATTATGACAGCGTCAACGATTTTGAATATAAAATTAGAATGATCCGCCTAAATTGCCTTAGGATTATAGCGGGTTATTTTCAAGATTTTAAATATATTTTGTATTTTTTTCAATGGACTAAAAAATTTAATGTTAAAAAAGTAGGTCACAGACTCGAAATTAAAATGTACATTTTCATGAATTGTTTATCATTTGCCGACGTTCAATTGGAGTTAAACCATTTTAAATATATTCAGAGTGATTTTCAAAACAATGAACGTTTACAATTGTGTGAAATAAAAGTTAAAACTTGTAATAACAATTTTACAGTTATAATATACTTACTTCATGTATAAAAGAAAAACAAGTGCTGTAAATGCTTGATACGTAACTCTTGTAGTACTTATATAACCGCATAATAGTTAAGTTAATAAAAAGTAACAAAGTACTTCTCTATGAAAATTAAATAACCAATAACCATTCACGATCTATAGTAAAATTATAAAAAAGCTTAATTAGTATTCATAAGTGGAAAATTCAAAAGTGCTTATATACTGAATGTTAATGTGAGAGAAGCAACTACTTAAATATCGGTAGGTATTTCAGCTTAAAGTCCATTTACTGGTGAATTTCCTTCGAATTTATTCGAATGGCAAAATAAAAAAAAAAATTAAAGGTTTACAAATTTATAAAAAGATATAATTTTCAATTGTTATGAAATTACAACATTTCGTTATTTTTTATATCTGAAATATTAGTTTCGGCCTTTCCCTTATACTAATATATCAATTAAAAATAACTGTAATCTATTTACGGTTTTAAATATGTCCGTAGAGCATAATGAGTATATTATGAGTAAATAAATATTAATTTAACTGTTAATTAAATAAAGAAAAATCTTATAAGGACCGAAAAGTAGAAGTTTCGATAAATATTTTATTCCCGTAGAATCTAGGAGTAGAAAGATAAAAAATATCTACATAATAAAGCTGAAAAATGAAAAGCGCTTATCTTAGGAACTAATAATGATCTAAAATAATCTCTACAACAAAAATATACTTAGAGAAAATTCATATATGGCAAGAGGAAAGGTAGGAGAGGTCAAAAGACAGGTAAGTGGGATAATTGAGATCGAAAAGATGGAGTAAAGTAAACAACCTAGACTTCCTGCAATCGACTATCGAAAGTCAACCAAGCTGCCTATAAATGAAGTGTGTACAGATATTGAGTATCTGTTCGAACTTGTTTATGAGATCTTTATTCATATCTAAACAGTAAGCATCACCGCAACCAATAATAGAAAGCAACAAGGTATACAACTGTATTTTTATATTTTGTACAGGTAAAAAATTCTTAAGATGCATCATTGAGTGCAAGGAAGCGTAAATTTTACGCGAAATATGGATAATGTCATTGCTCCACGTTAGCTTTGTAGTTTGTATGTTAGGATATTAATTAGCGTGTTCCTAGAGTCGTCGAAATCGTCAGCATAAAGATGGTATCAAGAAGTTATAATGGAAATAATGAATGGAGTTCATAAATATAATAAATATTGAAAAAAGAAGAGGAGATAGAATTGCGCGTTGAGGCACACCAGCTGTTACATCATGCCATTCATAAATGGTCTACACGAAGCGACGACTGACGTCCCTGTAGATAAACATAAATTTCTATTTTCTATACAATGTCCTATAACTCTGAACACAGCAGTGCTGTGTTCATTCTTAAAACTAAATTTAAAATATATTCATTTGCACTTTCAAAAAATAACTGTAGATCTGTATGTAGAATATCAATAGAATATAAAAAATCGTCAGCATATCAATAAGCTGTAAAACTTTATGGAGGCCAAAAAGTGTGACATTATTTATAAATATATTAAAGTTCGTGCCCTCGTGCCCACAGTAGCAACCGCGGTTGCATTACCTATTTTGATTGACTAAAGAAGAAGAAAAGAAACACTTTTGATTTTGTTTTTAAAAACATCATATATATTTAATTATTGGTATATCAGGTTGTCAGAATTAACCATTAACTACTAGTAAAAACCATTAACTATTAGTAATAACGACAGATTTTGTTTCTAAAAATTAAACTTATTAATTGGTTTTCGTAATGTATTAATTGGACTATGTATTTTTGGTTAATGGGAATCATAAAATAATATAATACGTTTTTATTTTCTTTATTACATGATCAATGGACGAGTGCAGTGGTATTCGATCGATAAAAGTAATCTTTAAAATGTTATTAACGTTTTTTTAAAAAAACTGATCTGTCTCTGATCTCTTTATAGAAATCAGAAACAGGTCAGTTTTTTAGAGTATAACTTTGTGTTGTTATATAATAATTAATAATTCAAATTAAGGCTGCTTGAGCTTTGATAAATCTTTTATGAGGGCCAAAATAGATGGTCTTTAAATAAGACGAATAATTTTATCACTTGTAATAAATCACTCTAACAACCACTTTATTACAATAATTATTACTGAACTGTTTAAATTACCTATCTTTAATTTTCAAATCTTAATTTTTAATTACATTTATTAAGCCATATTAAGATTTTATGCTCAAGTTGTAAGAATAAACCTAACTAGGACCACTTAAGAGAGCTTTGAGTTTTTCTATTTACCACAGCAGCAATTCGTCCGCTATTCATTCTTTTAAGTTAGTAGTTGTAACAGAGTTTAAATGATATTTTATAAAGACTGTAAATGAAATAAGATATTTGTATAGGCAAGAACGATTTACATATATATACTAACCAAGTTTGTATATGTAAATTGTTCTTTGAAGTTGAATTTGCTTTATTAATAATAATATGTTTTAGGTAATATTTTGATAATGTGGGGGAGGATTCTATAATATATCTTTGTTCTAATTTTTGACGTGTGTTAAGTGCTCGTTGTCTTGAAATTTGGAGATATTCTCTTTGTTGAGGCATTCCGTGTTGAGTGGCGAACCTCAACACCGCGCTTTCCTCGTTACCAGAGCAAGGAAATGAAAATATTAAATATTTCATTAACTGAAAATATTACACGTATATATGTTTTCTTGTTTTAATTTTATAATTTCTATGACTAAGAACCGAGTTCACATTATTTACTACAATATTTAATGTAATTGTTTTTAAATGAACCCCAAGTAAATGAAAATCCAAGTCTCGATTGTATACAGAAGTCTCAAACAAATCTAATAGGGAACATATTCCATTTATTATATATCATAAACAAATATTATATGTCAAAAAAAAATCAGCTTCACGCTGTATCCCGCCCACAGCAGGAAGGAACCTAGTGTTAAGACACTCCGTTCCCCACTTTCTTCTAAATTCTGGAGGGATTGCGTGTGAGTGGCAGCACTCAACGCCGCGTTTTGCCTCGACACCAGAGTGAAGAAATGGAAATATAAATTTAAGTAAATATTTCATCTCGAGTGGAGATCGAACCCACAATCAGCCGATTTACAGTCACACTTTGTGCCCCTGCGCCACGATAGGCCTCATGGCCTCAATTTTATATGTCATCTCTATAATACATCTTTCTCTCTTGAGCTCTTACATAATAATTAAGCTAATTTACGTAAATGGTGCCAAAATTTTTACGGATATATCTATCAAATAAATAAACCAGCTTCACACTTTTTACAGCATAGTAGGGTAGTGTAGGTGCCCAGTGTTAGGCACCCGACCAATTCTACATTCTACATGAAATATATAATTTAATTTTCCTGAGTAGGTTACGAACCCACAATAATCGCGTTTACAGTTAGATGCTGTCTGTCAGTGTCAGTCTTCTGTTAAACAAGACTCAGTTGCATGAAAGTGTTGTTGAAATCCTTCTTGATGACTTAAAATCAGGTAAAAAATATAGACTAAATAGAAATAAGTATTTTTTTATGGAAAAAAGACAAGGCAAAAGAGTGTACGGGTCATCTGATGGTAAGTGATCACCGCCGCCCACGACCCCGTTTAAGACCAGAGGAACTATAGGTGCGTTGCCGGCCTTTAAGCTGGAGATTGACGAGCTTTTTGAAGGTACTCAGGTCGTATCAACCTGGAAACACTGCCGCAGGTAGGTCTTTCCTCAGACGTGTGAAAGGAAGTTCCTACGAAACCACGTGGAGGGCCACGAATCCAGATAGTGTGAATGGTACTTGAGTTTGTGACGTACTGTGCGGTTAGAAAATTCAGCGCCAGGTAATAGGTCAAACAGTTTTCGAGAACACTCCCCATGATAAATGCGGTAGAGAATGCACATCGAGAAGACATCTCTACGCAAAGCCAATGTTTCAAGCCCGGCACAGATCGTTGGGTCCCCAACGATTCGAACGTCCATACGTTGTATCAAATGGGTCAAGCTGATACTGGGGTGCACCAGCCCAAAGATGAGAACAGTACTCCATGTGAGGCTGGACCTGGGCCCTATAAAGGGTCAATCGATATTTTGGGGTGAAGTACTGTCTCCCTCTGTTGATGTTCCCCAGTTTCTTTGAGGCCAACTTGGCCTTGCTTTTCAGATGATCGCGATACTGGTAGTCACTCGAAACGCTAAGGCCCAATGGTCCGTGACCACGGACTACTGCAAAGTGTTCTAAACGTCGGGTATACGCGATTAATCCGGTTAAAATAGTTTCATTTAAAACATATAGTTAGTAACCGATACATTCGAAACAGCCACTAAAAGTAATTCCATTTTTATTTTATTTGTTGATGGGATGATAAATAAAAAAATATGTGATAGAATTCGGTATATGCAATTTTTCCTATGATAACATACTCGTACTGTATAGGCGTTGTGTGCCGTAAAATTACGTGACGTTCAACCTGCGTGAAATTCAGTTCCAAGTAATTTGTAAACATTTTGTGGTTAGTGTAGTATATTGTGGAAAAGATACATTTCGATGATTTTTCATATACATATATAAAATACGGATATTATAAGGCTTCCGTTTTTACCTTTTGAGGTACAGAACCCTAAAAAAGTATGCAAGAAAACAATAAATTTAAATTTATACGAAAATTCTTAATTGTAACATATAACGTATATTAGATCGCCATGAAATATAAATGAGACGTCCTAACTTCCGTAAACGCACGATCTGACGTGTAGTTGGCGCGGTGTCAGGGTGACAAAATGTTACAACACCATGGCATGTATCATGAATGAAAGCCGCGACATGGTAGAGCTCGCAATTGTGCGTACCACTCAACCTAGCACCATATATCAATTGTATTTTCATTAGTTATGATTTAAAAACCTGTAGCAAATTTTAAATTGTCGGTAAACGTAGTGGTTGTGGGTTCGATTCCAACTCGTATACCTAAAGTATCAATTGTTTTCCTTTGTTCGATTTGATAAATTTTTTTGTAATTAACACGCAATGTCTGTCACGCAAAATCCGGGTGGATAAAGTACATGCTGTGTTCTTATACTAGACTCCGTTGTTTTTCTATATGCCGTTTATAGCTAATAGAGGATTTTGCAATTGAAAATGAAGTGCTTCTAATATTTCTGTCTTTCTTAGCTTATTTAGTTTTTTGTACTGTGAAAATGTCTTTGTGAATCGTAGCTATAAAATTCGAGCCAACAGAAATCATCATTGTTTCTCTTTATCGATAATTGAAGATATTAACTTATTTTAATTATTAACTTATCATACCACAGGCTTATCAAATCAATATAAAATTCCGTATATTAGCTACCAGCCATGTCATATACTATATTGATTGTCAAATTTTATAGGTATATATATCAGCAGTATATATCAGCTTTACGCTGTATCCCGCACACTGCAGGGTAGGCAGAGGGAACCTAGTGTTAAGACACTCCGTTCCCCACGTAGGTTTTTATCGTTTTAGTTATATTACAAAAAAATAACATCTATCTATTCATTCAATAAAAGTAAAATAGTCGTATAGAGTATAATACATTTATCGGCATTGCAGTGTACCATACCTAAATAAACCATTTATATATATATTTTTTTATTAGAACTTTAAATTCCTTTCAATATTTTTTTCGCACAACAATTGTACGAAAAAAATATTGAGAATGCATGAGTTAGTAATAATAATATCAATAGATTTAATTTCGAATAAAAAATAATATGCGTTGTGCGCACATGTGCAAATACCAAATATTTAATTATACTTAAAAATATGTTTTGATTTTTTTATTAATGTATTTATACTTTCTAGTAGATATATAGTCGAGGTAAGAGTTTTATAAGATAGAAGTTAAGTATGATCTGTAAATTAGATTTATGTAAAATATATGAAGAGATGAGTAGCAGCTTGATGGTAGCAAGCTAACTCGTCTCATTATGCATATCGTGCATTTCGCTATTGGTCTTTTTTATATAATAAAAGTCTTTCATAATTTAACTAACATGTTTGTGTTATTTATTGTCAATAATCAATAATTAAGAAATTAATATTATAATATTATAACACATAATAGCATTATCTGTATTTTTTAATTATAACCATAAAAATGAGTAGTGTTTCTTAAAATCGAGATTTAAGCGTATCGAGATTTAAGAGTATTTAACAGCGTCAGCTATTTCACTCCGTACATTGCCTTGAACTGAAATTTACAGATTATTTCTTGACAGCACAATGTCTGGACTGATTTAGAGTTGCTCTCGGGCGAAAATGTACGTGGAAAGCAAAATGCTTTTGAAGGCACCAAATAAATATATTGTTAATACTATAAATTATTTATTGTCTGTTTGTTAGGAACTAGTAAGGCAAGAAGCTGCAAATAATACAAAACAAAATTGAAGGGAGTGCACTTCGAACATAGAAAAAGATACAGATGATAACCATAATTTATAGATATTAGGTACTTCCAACGCGAGCAAGAATTGAGAACTTACCCTATAATTAAAGTAAAAAACGGAAATTGGAAATTTATAGTTATATCACAGATTATTACAAAAAAACCATTACAGACATAAGTAAGTATATTTGTAGTTAAATTATTTTAATAAAAATAGAATGCATACGGTCCCAACTATTTAAGTTTCATAAAATGTACTTCCCCTTGATTTACAATTACGAGATCAGTACGGAACCTTAGGTGAGCGTATCTGACACACATGTAACTAGTTTTTTTCAATAATATCATATAAGCAAGGTGGCACATTATCTATTCCATTCCATTATTAAAGTGAAGTACAGTTAAATGTACGACCTCATTCAAGAATCAGCCGCTATTAAAAATGAAGTTACAGGTACGAGTACGGAAGAGGACAGGAACGTGGGCACAAGTGTTTGGTAGTCAGTGAGTCGCATTGCGGATGCGGCATATCTTAATTTACATGTAATTAAGATGACACTGCTATACAATACGGCTTAGCCATTTAAAGCACTCAGTTATTTCTTTGTGCGACTAATGACATTTTATTTATTGTAAAATTCATATTTCTTTATTTATTAATATTGTTTATTTTTTATTAATTTTCAGATTTTTTTATTTTAATTTTATTATATCATTAACTGAAACTGCTACTTAGCTTAAATTGGAGATTGGATTGTCTTGACAATAGGTTGTCTCTGCCTATCGTACAATATGCGGGATAATGTGTGAAGATGAAATCAAGTAAGTAATAAATTTAATTCTTATAGCTACTTTCGTGTTAAATTTAATTTAATAAATTATTTAATATTAGTTTGGCCGGTACATTGTAAGTTAAAGTCTCAAAAAATATGTTCTATCATCTACAATGAAAATTCCTGCATACTGTTTCAGATTTAATTAATTCCAATCCTTATAATATACAGAAAAGTTAGCATTCATTTATTCAGCGTTAGAAAGTTATAAATTAAGGAGAACTGAAATATTTAATTAATATTTCTTATTAGTTTAGTAATACCAATACGTTGCGGGATTTGAATCTTGCTATGTTCAAAAACGTAAATACGTTTTCTAAAAAACCACTTAATTTATATGTTTACTTAGTTGGCAATCAAACTGATGCACTCACACATATCAATTTTAATTTAACTTATATGGACTTCTAATTTAACTAATTTTAATATATAATTTTTTATTTAATTTATTTTCTCTCGTTTAAATATTGTGTAATACCAAAAAATTTGTAAAAGACAATTTTTATATAGAATTAAGCATTTCATTAAATATTTTCAAATATTATCTTACGTTTACTTGAACCAATTAAAATTTTATATCGAAAATTTCAACCCGCTATCTGAATAAATGACATTAAATAAAATATAGCGCTCTAGGCACTACATTATTTTTAGGGTTCTGTACCCTTAAAGGCAAAAAGGAAATCTTTTTTGTTGTCATCTGTCTGCCTTTCTGTCAAGAGTTTTTATCTCAGGAACGCTTAAAGATATCGTTAATTTAAATTCAAATCATATACTTAGATCTACGGCCCCATGATTTCCTCAAAAATAAAACGTATTTCTACATCTACTTAAAAAAAATATGGCCGTTTATATACCAAAATATG
The DNA here is from genome assembly GCA_013403705.1 of Heliconius hermathena. Classification (NCBI taxonomy): domain Eukaryota; kingdom Metazoa; phylum Arthropoda; class Insecta; order Lepidoptera; family Nymphalidae; genus Heliconius; species Heliconius hermathena. Next base: position 234,760 of record JAAIXJ010001681.1, read on the forward strand.
CAAATTCCGATACTATAAATGTAATCAAAATTAATAGCATACTTCCGGTTAACCTAGAATTATGAAATTTGGCAGCTAGCATCTACACGTAGTACTAGTTTAGGGAAAAATCTGAAACTATACATTTGTGGTTAAACTTCAAAAAATAAAAGCCTTAGGAGGGCAAAATTTACTATTAAAGCCGCTAGTTCAAGTGAGGTATCAGATAAAAGGGTTCTAAGCTAAGCCTAATTTAAAAAATAGTTCGAGACCTCCAATTTTTGTACGGAATCCCCGGTGGGCGAGCCGACTCGCGCTTTTCCGGGTTTTTTATTATAAAAGCTAAATCATTATTTATCCAAAAAAAAATACAAAAAAAACTTAGTTTTTCGCCGTAACGATAATTTATATGGGATTAACGATAAGTAAACAGATTGCTTCACATTTAGATAGAATGGTGGAAAATTACAGGACATTTGTCGTAAATAATGAGTTTGACCATTAATGTAAAAGGTTTTAGAAAACATTTATTTCTTTATTATTGAGATAGGACAAAAGAAATGTATATTTAACAAATATGCAGAGAATAAAGTATTAGTAGTTTAAATTAATAATATTAATTTTGATTAACATACCTATCTTTATGTTTAATTCAAAGATTTATTATATGTTTTGATTTATAGAAGTAGAATGTAGAATGAAGTAGTTTGAATAAAAAAAATGTTTGTACTTGTACACTTTTTGCCAAAACAGGAATTAACGAAATAGTACGTACGGTTCACGCGGACGAGAGGTAAATAGCACCTATTGACATTTGTTAGATTTTTAGATTATTAGGGATATGACATATTCTAAATGTCTGAAGTAACTTTGCAGGTACAGTGTGTGACATCAAAACGTTATTTTATTTAGTCTTCCCCGATAATTGGGCTGTCCAGCAAAATTATTTTTTCAATTCGTATCAGTGGTTCCTGAGATTAAGGCGTTTAACTAAATAAATTCTTCAGATTTATAATTTGTATGGATATAAAAAAAATGTACTATCATACTCGTATCTAATGAAATATTTAACTATCCTACAAAAAACAATGTCGCATAAAATATTTAAAATCAGTTACATTTTGACATTTACAGCTGAATATTTAAATAATATATGGAGCTTTATAACTTATTCGTTTCAGTGATTTAAACTGACAGTTGAATACTTTTACGTAGCATAACTCAAACAAAAATGTACTCAAATCGTAACACTTTGTTTAGTTTGTTGATTAAATTCGTCTACGTTTTGAGATTTAGTAAATTTCAGAGATTTTTAGTATGCTATTAGTAAATTTCAGAGATTTTTAGTATGCTTTGTCGGCTCTTCTCCAGGATGAGTATCATTTGTTATACCGATGACATCGTCACAGCCCGGGATCAAATTACGAGGAGGCCGAACAGTTAGCCCAAGCCAGCACTTGCCTTGTCTTATACTGCATCGAAGCGCTGGGATTGAGGGTCTTAATGATATCCCAAGACTGCGGGCCCCACGGGTCCTACCCGGGAGGTGGATGTGCAGACTCAAATGACGTATCTAATGTAATGGGTCGGACTCTGGTCGCATTTCGCTCAGCTTGCGCTGGATCTAGTAAATGTCGCCAGGGCATTGGTAGGTTGGCGGGTTGTATTCTCCATGCCGGCAGCATGTTGCCGTGTTGAAATCCATGGTATGGTGTGTGTGTGTGTGTGTGAGCGAATTTATAGTCGCAGTACACAGTACTTAGTACTCGCAGTAGAGTTCAGCGCAGCGTGTCATAGCGCTGAGAGCAATTCGGAGTTACTGTCCTGTTTCCTGGATGGTGGTAACTCTTTTGGCAAGGAATGCGCCTTAGGAACTGCAGGCGGGAGTGCTTTTCAGAGTCTTAGAGACTTTTGTAGACTAGACTTGATTTTTTTTATTACCAACGACAAATTAAAGAGTGTTGTACTTCGTAAATTTGTTTTTCATTCGCTCATTATTTGCGATAAAAAAAATATTAGAATTTATTTACATTGATGTGTTGCTTATTATACTACTGTGATTCAGTAAGTAATTTATTTTTCATATAATTTTATTGATTTTAAAAAAAAATAAATTAGCTTCACGCTGTATCCCGCACACAGCAGGGTAGGCAGGGGGAACCTAGTGTTAAGACACTCCGTTCCCCACTTTCTGCCGAATTCTGGAGGCATTGCGTGTTGAGTGGCAGAACTCAACGCCGCGCTTAACCTCGACACCAGAGCGAAGAAATGGAAATATAAATTTAAGTAAATATTTCATCTCCTCGAGTGGGGATCGAACCCACAACCAGTCGGTTTTGCAGTCACACCTCGTGCCGCTGCGCCACGACCGGTCTTTATTGATTTTGATAACTAATTAAGAGAATACAAATAATCAATGAATTCTCAATAAAGATCAGTCTTTGCTTTGACAAAAAAATAAGAGACGGTAATAATAATGTTATATACATGAGTACATTATTAAGTATGGTATCTCAATATATCACAGATTAAACATCATTCAAAACACACTAGCACTAGTGTTTAGTACTTGAAGTACCGCAGAGCTGTAACAGAAATAATTAAAGCGGTCAAGTATGGTCGCAAGTCGCGGCTTGTTAGTGAACCTTGCTCTCTGTTTTGTCATATACACATTCTATTTTTGTTTTCCTTTATTATTTTTAAGACTAAGATGAGAAACAAAAATGTCTTGTTTTGAAATACAAGTTAAGAGATCCACCTTCAGTATATAGTTGGTAGTTAAAATTGAGCTCTATTGTATTTTAAATGAAACTGTTTTAACCGGATTATTCGCGTATAGTTAATATAAAATTATACATTTGGGAAAACCGATGTTTCGAACACTTTGTAGTAGTCCGTGATCAGGGGTACACTGAGGTGGCATTCGTTGGTCAGTTGACATAATTATTATATCATACTAAAGCCAACGATTTCTTAACTGCCTCGCGTACTGCCCTGGATTCCTGCAGAATGAGCTGATAGTATCTTGCCCTCTGGTATGGTGGGTTTGAGACTACAATGATTTTATGAGTGGGTCCCAGGTGGTAGAAAGTTTCCAGCCATCCTCTCTTGAAATTAGGATGTTTTTGTATTTCAATAGCCTCGCGGATCATTCTAGGAATGTATCTGTTTTCCTTAGCGAGGATTTGGGGTTCATCAAACCTAATATAGTGGTTGAGTTTATCCACAGTATGCTCACACTTCGATACATGCCCATTCTTGATATCGGAGATGTGTTCCTTCACCCTAACACCTATGCTTCTCTTTGTTTGACCGATGTATGTGTAAAAACTCTATTGTATTATTTACAGTTAAACATTTTTTAAAAATATTTTTAGGCTTTCCTATCTATTCCTACTCAGGAAACGAAATATTTAAAATTTTTGCATTTCCTCGTTCTGGTAACGAGGTAGAAGGTTAGCGACGTTAAGTTCCGCCGATCATGCAATGCCTTAAGACTGCTGCGCAAATTAAAAAACAAAGAATATAACACTATATTCTTAAATTTCCTTTGTCTACTCAGCTTTGTGTAGGATATAGCGTGAAGTTAATAAAAAAGCCATCCCGCTATAATTTTAGGGTTAAGTATCTCAAAAGTTAAAAACAGAACTCTTCTAGGATTATTTTGTTGGCCGCCTGTCCGTCTGTCAAGACCATTTATTTCAAGATCATGTGGATGTTAAGCTGAAATAAATATCAAATATTTACGCCTATCGGCCCTTAAAGCACAGAAAAATTAAAGTTACTAAGTCAACTCAATCAAAAGATATGATAATTTATGCATCGATTTTGCTCAATTTGTATGAAATTCGCTGCTTAATCAAAACCTATGGGATATTTTCCGAGGATCTAGAGTTATACAACCATGAAATTGGTGCGGATGCCTCGGTGGGTAAGTCCGGCTCGTACTTAACCGGTTTTTTTAATTACCTCGCTCTGGTAGGGCATAGTGTGGCGCTGAGTTTCGTCATTCGACACGCAATGCCTCGTTTCGGGCGGAAAATGTAGAACATATCTTGATACTAGGTTCGCTCTGCCTACCCAGACATTCCAAGCGTAAAGCGTAAAGCTAAAAGCTATGAGAAAGCGAAAGCGTAAAGCTATGAGAAGTCAAGTTTTATTGGCCTATTTACGTAATTAATATATTATATTATTGTTATATTTGAAATGCCATAAAATATATTTATTCTTAAATATGCGTACCATTTTATAATGTTTTAAAAATATTATTCAGCACCAACTGTACTTAAATTTCGAATATATATTTTTGCTTTCTCGTATTTTTAAACGATTTTCATATGTTAATAAATCTAAAATATTGTAGTTCTTATTTAAAATTAAATAGATGAACCGCATGCTCATTTTAATTTCAAAATCACTAACATATTTTTTATATTGGCCAATTTTAAGTCTGTCTGTCGAGTCAAGAAAAAGTCAAACGATCCATCTTTGAATGTTTTTAACATTCAATTTAGCTGTCAGGGTTCCTGAGGAGTTAACAGTGCAAAGACTTGAAATTATTTTTAAACTGACATTTGGTACGTGATATGCAAAATATGCATAAATATAATAATTATGAATATTTTTTTATTAACAGCAATTTTTGTGTATATTTGTAGTAAAATATTAGTTTTATTGCCAATACAATATTCTTTTCAACTACATATTGTATTGTAATATAGCATGATAGGGAGAGAATCCTAAAGACAAGTCAAAAAACTTCGTTCTTCGATTTCGAGCGAGGAGTGACGCAACTCAACAATACAGCTTGTTTTACGAGAGGAAAAATTAAAATAACCCTAAACTAGAACTACCTCTAAACTTCTAAACAGTGTCCCTTAATAACCAATTGTATATTATGTTTACATTGCAGTTTGTACAGTATAGTTAGATATAGCTACATTTTTGTTAGCGTTTTACCTTCCGCAATAAAGGCTCACGCGTCCAGTTTCGCGTTAGTAAATATTTACTCTACAGCCAACACTACGGTATGCAGATACTCGTTAGTCGGAGTGAAATATGATGGATTTTTAACAAAAACGCTATGAATATTCCGGCTAATTTAACGTATTTTGATTGAATAGATATGGTTTAATATACCACACGAATATATTCAGCTATATATTGCTAACGTAACTTTTAAATCTTTCTTAGGATATTTTAACTTAGGATATTGTAACTGGAGTGTTCCAAGTGATATAACAATAAATTATATTCAAAACATGTTGGTATTGTTGGTAATAAGTTATTATTTTAAGAATCAATGAACAAAGTAAAAGTTTTATTAAAACTGGTGTAGCTGTACCTACGCAAAAGACTTGAAAGTATGTGATATGATGTGAGCATGATTTGACACTGATTTAAGTAACTCATGTAAGAAACTGAAAATCGATTTTTTATTTTTTTTTAGCTTTATATTGTATTCTGCACACGACAGGGTGGTAACCAGGGGGAACCTAATGTTAAGATACTCCGTTTTCCGCTGCGTTGAGTGGCAGAACTCAACGCTGCGTTTCACCTCGACATTAGAGCGAAGACATGAAAATATTAAATATATTATTTCTTTGAGTGGTATTAAATATATCGTTTACAGCCACACGCCTGTGCTTCTGCGCCACAATTGGCCTTTCGTTAATTATATAGAATTATAGAATTGACCCTACAATAAATAGACTTACTGTTTTGTACTTTGTTAATATAACAAAAATATCTTCGAATCAAACGAATCGTGGGTGCGTTTTATTTTCGAATCATTCGAATCGAAAATAAAACGCACCCACACACAAACATATAAAACACACATAATATGTGTATCATATAAGGTGAATGGGAATTAGATTTCTGGACTAAGACTGACACTACTGACATTTTTATTTAACTTGAACTGATTCAAAAGTGCTTGTAATGGCCTAATTGAATAAAGATTATTTTGATTTATATTTTTAAGTTATTTAGTTAAAAATATATATGTAATGAAAAACTGTTATCATCCCTGTAAAATATCTCTGTGGCACAGATGTCGTGATTAAACATTCAAGTGTAATCGTGACCTCTGATTCAGGCCACATATTTAAGTTCACTACTCAACTGAAGCTAAGCTATATACACAATATAGCGCTATGTGAATGGTACATTTAATAATTATTTGTTTGTTGCATAGTGTTGGAGTTTTTTGAAGAATTTAATTGTAAAGACAGATAATATATTCTGATAATTTCAAGGTATGATCAAGTAAGTGTATAAAATATAAAAAAATATGTTATTCTGTTCTCTTCAAACTATAAATTTGAAGAATACTTCGGCTTGTTTATAATACAATTATTTTAAAAACAGAAGTATAAAAGCCGTAGCATCGCTTGACTATGTAATACAAACCTAAATCTGCATCATAGATCAAGACTGCTTCATTAAGCTCTAGGGAACACTGGATGATTCTCTGCTGTGAGTGTGAACGAATTAAAAAAAAATACTCAAGAATTTTTACTTTTTTGGCACGATTTCTAAACACAACTAATATTGAAATAATCCGCTACATAAATCTAATAATCTAATCAGCTTCACGCTATATCCCGCGCACAGCAGGGTAGGCAGAGGGCCTAGTGTTAAGACACTTCGTTCCCCACTTTCCGTCAAGTTCTGGAGGCCTTGCATGTGGAGTTGCGGAACTCAACGCCGCGCTTTGCCTCGACACCAGAGCGAAGAAATGAAAATATAAATGTAAATAAATATTTTATTTCCTCGAGTGGGGTTCAAACCTACAACTATTCGATTTTACAGTCACACTTTGTGCCCCTACGTCACGACTGGCCTCTACATTAATTAATTAATTAATTAGTATTGAAATTTCCGCTGAAATTCGAGATTTGATTTTGATAGCGGAACTCAACTCGCGTATTTATAGGTACATTACTGGATATTTATATTTTAATTCCATATAAGCAAAAAATGTAAATGAGAAGAGGTAATATATCAAAATGCACGCGATGAAAGCGAACAATAGATCTAATATCTCCATGAAAGGGCATAGAAAATAGTTCCTCTTTTTTCTACAATACATAATGGTTTTAATGCTCTATTCTGTGTTTAATTCTAAGTCATGCAATAATGTTTCGCTACAACGTTTTAAAAAATCATTATCACTTTGGTTGACCTAGAAAATATTTATAGTTGTAGACTCAGCGTCAGTATTTTTTTTACTATTTTTAAAATCGTGCTAATATATGGATCCACCACCCAGTGGAAGCCAGCGCCGTACGATTGCCTGGTTCTTATTATTTTGATCAAGTTCTTATTATTTTTGGCAAGTTTCTTATTATTTAAGTAAATTTCTGTGAGTCAGATTCTGAATGGTGCCTAAATAGGCATATACATACGTATGTACCAATATTTTACCACGTGACAATTACACACATATTACCTCGTCATATGTGATAAAAAAGCATAACAAATATGTAGGATACTAAAAATAATAACTATTTCAGAAAAATAATAACTATTTCAGAGTAAGCTCCTCTAAAAAGTAAATGGACTCGGGCACTTATACCGCGCACCATTTACAGCCTGGCCGCTAATTAAAAACGTTATATTTTAATGAGATAAAAATGAAAGCAAAGGCAATTATGAGTGAGGGTTCAACTCAAGTGTACCTAAATGATATAACTGTCGGGAAAATGGCGTGCGTAATTATATTTGCTCCTGTTGCCAGTTTAATATAAAAAAATAGATAAAGTACAAAGATTAATTGACATATTTTTAAGGAGCCATGTTCAAGAAAATTGCAAATCAGTATAGATTATTGATATAAAATTGTTAAATATGTATTAAGAAAATAAATAAATTATATACATCTTATAAAATATTTTAAATACTATATACTTCTAGTGTCCAACTCGCTAAAAAAAGGACAACGGGATATCTCAATACTATGTTTTCTTTGTCTATCTTGCTTTATGTGGAATAAAATTTTAATCTATAAACCAAAAAAAAATAATAAACAAGTGAAACTTTAACATGTTTCATGTCACAAAACCGCATACAACTTTGTGGACGTGTTAAACAAATTACCGAGTGCTCAAACAAACGGTGGTGAAGGTACGGAACTAACTAACTGGCGAAAAGTTATTTATAGTAACATTAACGATCTACTTATCAATAATATTTTTGTGAAAAAATATATAATTACGGCACTACATATGGAGGCTTCATATCAAAAATAAGAAAAAAAAATCAGCTTCACGCTGTATCCCGCACAAAGCAGGGTAGGCAAAGGAAACCCACTTTCCGCCGAGTTCTGGAGGCATTGCGTGTTGAGTGGCGGAACTCAACGCCGCGCTTTGCCTCGACACCAGAGTGAAGAAATGAAAATATAAATATAAATAAATATTTCACTTCCTCTGGGGATCGAACCCACAACCAGTCGATTTTACAGTCACACTTTGTGCCCCTGCGCCACAGCTGGCCTCATCAATGAAAAAGAAGAAAATGAAATTTTGTAAAAAAATGCCAAACTTCCTGACTTTAGCTTTGAAATGATCATTTAATATTCGAGTGGATATCAAACCAATATCCGTCACGTTGATATTCAGAGTTTCAGTAAATATTTCAATAAAAAAAGGAAATATTTTAATATAACAAATTGCATAGCTTATATATTTTTTCTTCTTGGAGATAAGATTTAATTTATCTAGATAAAAAGTTTAAGCAAACAGCAAATTAAAAATATATTACTTTCAAAAAGTTATGTTTTTGTGATTGATTGGTGTGTAAAAAAAAGTTTTTGGGTTTTGAGGGCGCAAATCTAGGTAACGTTACTTACCGTAACCAATTTACAAATTTTTCATGCCTAAAATTAACCCTAATATGACATATAATATGTTATGAAGTTTATACATTTTAGATTGTAAATTGCCACTAAAATGAAGGTTAGCGTTGATTTTCACAAAAAAGTTGTTTTATAAAATTTTATTAACTTCAAACAAATATATATANATATATATATATATATACTCTGTCCCCTGTTAAGAAACTTAATTCCGTTTCTACACATTGCCCAATCGTTGAAACATTCATTGGTGAATGGTGGTACTCACACTTAACGTTAGGTTCCTTCTGTTTACACTACAATATGCAAGATATGGCATGGAGCTAAAAAACGTCTCTAAAATCAGCTTACTATCTCTAAACACTTGATGAGCGCGTATGTTTTATGCACAGCAACATTTGCGTTGAAGCGTCGATGCTCTCTCTCTCTCTCAACAGCAGAATTTTTAATGTTTTGCATTTCTAGAGAATACTTCTGGCTTTTTGTTTAGTGACTAAATATTCACTAGCTAAGAGATGGCAACCTTGACTTGAATAACTTTAAACTTATAAATAAATTCTCTAAATATTTCTTTTTTATTTGTATTGGGATTTTTGTATTTTCAAATGAAATAACATTGATGCGTAGAGCTTTTTCTATTATTTATAATTTTAAGTATTGCAAAATTCAAAAAGTAATAAATTGGTTTTAGGCTAAAAAATAAGTTAGTGCGAGGATTTAATCAATTTATTGATCGATGAACAAAAATGTTTATGGTGATTAAAAGTAATAAAAGGGAAAATGCTTTAGAATAACGATGCAATTGTACACAAACAAGTGAGCAATTATGTTTTATCTTAACAAGGAGGTAATATTTTAAAAATCTAGTTATGGTACCGTGTTTCTTTGTCCAACATTCAATAAATAAATAGTAGACAGAGGGAACCTCGTATTAAGACACTCCGTTCCCCACTTTCCGCCGAATTCTGGAGGCATTGCGTGCTGAGTGGCGGAACTCAACGCCGCGTTTTGTCTCGACAACAGAGCGAAGAAATGAAAATATAAATCTAAATAAATATTTCACTTCCTCGAGTGGGGATCGAACCCACAACCAGTCGGTTTTACAGTCACACTTTGTGTCTCTGCGCTATCGGCCTCAATAGCCAACATTCAATAGTATTGACCTATAGATATATCTCTATATAATGTACGTGAAAAAAACAAAAATGCATAAATTTATAATCTTACATATATTTTTCATATTTTTCAATATAATTTACTAATATACTGTATCTGGCTGTAAATGAATTAGAACTTTTAATAAAACACAAAAAAAGGTAACAGTACCTGCACAAATCACAGTAAAAGGTGCAATTTCCTCGAAATTGGTAGTCGGAAGGCGCACCGGGACTCCTCTACGATTTAGTGTCGAATAGAATTGAAGATTTATAACCTCTTGAACTCTGGGAAGCGGATTCTGTATTACAGCGATTCTTATCGTTAAATGTCTTACGTGTGCGAGTTGTACATATCGTTACAAATGTATTATATTTTCTTTAAATCTACCCCTAAAAAGTATAGTATTATTTGGTGTTTGTGCGTGTAGTTTTTGATTTATTTTATTTAGAACCGTTTCCTACTTTGTTGTATTAAAAAATATCTAGTTTTAAGTTATTTTGTTCACACTTTCCACTACTACGTAACCTAACCGTGCGCTTTGTCTAAGTATATAATAAAAACGAAACTATAATATATTTTTTTAAATATAAATATTTATCTCTTAACAGTGATAAATAATTGTTTTTATTTTTTCAAAATGTCTAAAACAGGTTAATCTGCCTGAATCTGTGCGAATGCATTTCTTTGCATCCATTTTGCTTTGCGGTATTTAATGTTTAAGAGTTTAAATGGACTGGAAAGAAATTAAGCGCAATTCTTAGTAATGATACGTTCATACGAGACAAAACATTAGAATATTCCCGTAAATTTTACGAGCGCTTTATAAAGTACATAATAATTTAACATTTTTATGAAAGAAATATTTATTTTGTTCCAATTTATAATAATTATCTAAATTTCAATAATAACAAGTCAAATTCAGAATTTCGTTACTTCGGTTTTAATAATTTAATCAACAAAGTAACCTAATTATAATTTCATCAAACAAAAGTGTCGGTGAGTAATCACGGTCATATTTGCTCACCAGTTAATAATATAATGACATTATGGAGTATTTATCAAAATAGGTAGACTATGAATACTTCGCAATTGGTGTGAGTTCGATATTACTTTAGAGAATGTTTATTTGGAAAATATTTCCATCTTACATCTGAACGTTGAATCGTAGCGCAGCAATAATATTGGATGCACGCGATATGTTCCATATATCAAGATAGATAAAGAGAATTTACTGTCATATAACCCTCTTTTTTTAACTTTCCTTCTGAATTCGAGTTGCGGGTCTAGTGGCGTAACTCAACGCCGCCGTTTTATCTTACCAGACCAAAATAAAAATAATTCGTCCCCTTCGGGGCTAAGAATCTAACCCAAAACAATCGCTCTTAGAGTTACAGACTTAGTTAAGCAAAAAAAGCAAAACCTCTATGACCGCTAGATTTATTTTGAATTATTATAAATTGGCTAAGCTAGAGTCCAGAGTATCAATATGTTCCTGTCACCTAGTAAGGAGGATTCCGATAGATAGCGTTATTTTATATATACATATACTATATACATATACTATATACTCACAAAATAAAATGTGTATTTTTGTTATATATAAAAAGTTGGGCAGATAATGGATGTTACTCATAACTTCTATAAATAGCTATTTGACGCGGGATACCTTCATCATATATCACATAAAGATATTTGATATTTCATATTTGATTTATATGTTCAATTATTTTTTTAATATGTTTTTACCGCATCATGAAGTACAAGGACTGTGGAGTGGAGTTGGACCGGCGATCATGGGTTCTGTCTTAGTTCGAGTAAAATTTAAATATCATAATATATTTTTTCAGTTTTCAGGGCATGATAAATCGTATAACTCGAAATAGCCAATAAAAAATAAAAGCAAGCGAGAAAAATAAATTTTCTTATCTTATTTTTATTATATCTCTTCCGCCAACATCTCATCATCATTTATGTAAATGTATAAATGATATTAACATAAATTGATAACAATCATTAAGCGTGTCATTGAGCAAAGTAAAATTTGTACGTAGCAAATGTACATATCCATATCAAAAAACTGACTGTATGTCATATTTCAGTTAAATTTAAATACAAAATTTAAATATTTATTTTGAAAACTTTTTAATTACAATTTTTAAAAAGGTCATAAAATAGTTTTTAAAATTAGATGATATAAAATAAATATCAAAATTTTAAAACAATTTTTTTTGACTTCATATTGTATCCCGCACACTTCAGGGTACATGGAACCTAAGTTAAGAGAGTCCGTTCCCCATTTTTCACCGATTTCTGGCAATATTGGGTGTTGAGTGGCGGAACTCAATGCCGCTTGTGCCACTGCGCCACGACTGGCCTAGCAAGTATCTGTTAAAGGAGATACAATAGTTAAAGTTTAAATATCACAAAAATTAAAGAGCGATACAAATAAACGGCAAGAACATTTAACATTAAACTAAATACAGATGAATGGTAATAGAATCGCATAAGCTCGTCCAATTCCGCGCCAGGCGCCACACTCCAATACTGACAGCTTTACAATTTACAATTCAATTGATTTATATTGTTCCCTTATATAAGCTATACCACATAGGTAAGGCAGACGTTTCTTTAAATGTTAAATTAATTTTAAGTTTATTAAAACTTTTCTAAAGTTAAATTAAATAAACACGTCACTAACTATACAGTAACAGGCTTTTTATTAAATATAAAAGTCTAAATTTAATAAAAAGCCTGTTACTGTATAGTTAGTGACTTTTTATTAAATATAAAATCTTCTGTCAAATTACTTAGTATCAATTTAATCTCGTGACAAAATTTAGTCTAATACATTAAAAAAAATGAAAATGTATATCAAACACGAAATCCTAATGTCAGTTAAAATATAATGCTTCATGAAACTGAAATGTAATTGAATTGCATCGTTACATTTGCTTACCGTAGACGGCCGTCGCGGTGCCAGGCACTGGTTCCGCATAACCGGTTTATGTTTAATTTTTATTGGTTGTATGAACGATTTTAGTTTAAATGGTTCTTTATTAGGTTTTTTTGTTTATAAACGTGATAAAAATGTTTGTAAATATTTTTATTTATATTTTTTAGAGTTCATTCAGTACATATGTACTACAAAAGATAAAAATGGAGTCCTTATAGGAGCACTTTTTAGGGTTCCATACGTTTTAAGGAAAAAAGGAACCCTCATAAGATCACTCTGTTGTCCGTCTGTCTGTCCGTCTGTCTGTCCGTCTGTCCGTCTGTCTGTCTATCTGTCAAGACCCTTTATCTCAGGAACGCTTGGAGATATCGGGGTACCCTACTGTGTGCGGGATACAGCGTGAAGTTGAAAAAAAAATTGTACTTCCAATTGACCTACAATTATGAAATTTAGTAGCTAGTATCTACAGATAGTTTGTTCAGGAAAAAATCTGAAAACTATACATATGTGGTTAAATCATAAAAAATAATCGCCTTAAAAGGGGGACAAAATTTTATATTAAAGCCGCTAGTTCAAGTGAATTATCAGATGAAAGCTACGCTAATAAGCTAAGCTTGAATTTCAGGAAAAGCTCGAGACCTCCAATTTTTGTACGGAACCCTCGGTGGGCGAGCACGACTCGCGCTTGATCGATTTTTTCAGTAGTAGTAAGCATTATTCCTACCAGTACCATACCATTTATATAAATTGATAATAGAAATTAATTATTAGGAATCAATAATGACAAAACGAAACTAAAAACATAGTGCTTATGTATCAAGTGCCATGCTAGTCACAAGCTTTGCTTACCCCGAATGTAATATTTTTAGTATTGTTTTTTTTTATAGTAATATATAAATGTAGAGAATTTTCCTAAAATACCAAATGTACCTACACCAAAACACTATATTATTGTATTGTAATATTCTCAAGATGTGATTTGAACTCAAAATGATTTGTTCGGTTAAACAGATGCCTTAATATATATAAAAAATATATTTTATTTACTTTTTTGTGATAAAAAACCTACAAAATTTATATGAAGTCTAATTAAGCTTTCACAAGCGATATAAGTGTAGCTGTAGGTATATAAAAATCATATAATATTTTTTTCAGCTTCACACTGTATCCCTTTAATTCTTTCCCTGTTCTTGTTCCACCTTCCTACAGTCATTTTGATTGAAAAGGTAATATTTATCGTTATTGACATCAATCTCTCCTATCTCTACATTCTGTCAATAATGGGACTTAATTGAACTTCATTAGATAGAGGGCAACGGAGTGTCTTAACACTAGGTTCCCTCTGCCTACCGCAGGGTGTGTGCGGAATACAGCGTGAAGCTGAATTAGATAGCAGAATAGGCAAAGAGAACTTAGTGTTGAGACACTCAGTTCCCCACTTTCTGCCGAATTCCGCAGGCATTGCGTGTTGAGTAGAACTCAACGCCGCGCTTTGACCAGAGCAAGGCAATGTCAATATTAAATATATAATTTCCTCGAGTGGCAGTCGAATCCACAACCTATCGCGTTGGCAGTCACTCGCATGTGCCCCTGTGCCACGACGGGCCTCCGTATGGAGGCCTGGTATAATAATCATAAAATAACTTTAATTACCAACATTAGAACTGGGAGGAGTTTCCAGGGCACAGGATTGTTTAAAATAACTCATCGCACAGGAAGCCCGGTTCTCCGCAATGCTGTAAAATATTGATAACTTGCGCAAACTGCCTTCCCGTTAGAAAATAATGTCTATATGAAATGGTGTTTATTTTCCTCGTAAGGAGTTCTTCGTTTATTTATCTATCTATCTGTTTTATCTATTTATTTCTGGTTACAAAGTGTGATGTCTAAGAAGACATTTTGTTTATTTTGCGGAAAGTATTGTACGCTGTATTCATCTAGCACTAGATAAGACACTCCGTTCCAACGCAATCCCAATTTTTTGAGTGTTACGTGTCGAAACTCAACACGTTGTGACCTGGGCAAGAAAAGTAAAATAACTCATTTTCCCAAATGGGAAGCTAACCCCTAGCCGTCGCGGCCGTATTTATACGTTGTGCCGCTGCGCAACGACGATCCCTATAAATTACTTTTATAATTGTTTTTTTTCACAAAGCTTAATGATAAGAGTCACTATGCAATCCATCCCTCTGGTCAACAATACTTTAAGTTCCACCACTCATAGTGTCTGGAAATTTGAATGGAAAGCAGGAAACGGAGTGTCTTAACACAAACTTTCCTCTTCCGGCCCTACTCACGGGAATAATTATGAAGATGCTAATACATATAACTATTACTCTTTTTATACTCGACAAATGTCTACTTTGAAATCTATCTGTTTTTTTTGTGTCTACTTCAGAAATCCTACTAAAAACAAACTTAAAGGATTACGACTTATATAAATTACTTTTAATGTATACAAACTCTTATAAATGTTATAATTTTATTACAATTTTACAACTGATCTATAATGTAAGGTTTTACTTATTAAAACTATGGAATAATAAAACAGCATTTATCATATTTAACCGACTACGGCGAAGCAAATAGGGGGGTTATGATTTTGACCTGTATATATTTGTGTATGAATGTTCATCTGTAAATATTGTCCTCAAACTTTGATGCGTCTCCTGTAGTAATTCAAAAGTGTAAATACGTCATTGTTTCACCAAATGAGAAAAGTAACAGAACTCATAAAAATATAGGTAATGCAAAGGACAAGTATGACAAATTACCTAATAAAATTCATTCCTTTATAAATTATAATAGTATAATACAAGATTTTGATCTTCATTAATTTATAATTAAATTAATAAACTTGTTAACACTTAACTGTGTTAACAATTAAATAAATAATGTATGAAAAACGTATGAGAGTCCCAAAAAAATGTAATATGGTAAATTCACGAAATGTAAAACAAAGAAAACATAAATTTCACAGATATAACTATGAATTATATGATTGAGTAAAACATATAAATTAGGTTCCACCGAGACTTGAACTCGGATCGCTGGATTCAGAGTCCAGAGTGCTAACCATTACACCATGGAACCGGTGCCTCTGATAGTTGAAAATTACTAAATACTCTCAAACTAAGCCCGAATATTATCGTGTTTGGCAGAAAGTAAGAGCGTCCATTGCGATGGTTATGTGTTCGACCCTCACTCTGAAGTATGATTATGAGTATATTTAAAATGATTTTAAACTGATTTTAAAAAGTTAGGAGAAATAATAAAATTATCTTACATACTTATTTAGAAAACGTATAAAAATTTGAACGTAGCGGGACTCGAACCCGCGCCTCCTGGAAACCGACCAGGCGCTCTGACCACTAAGCCATACGTTCTCATCAAGCTACGTCGAAATTTTTATACGCTTGTTACAACTTGGAAACCTGGTTTCCAGGAGGCGCGGCTTCGAGTCCCGCTACGTTCAAATTTTTATACGTTTTCTAAATAAGTATTTTTCTTTCCTAAGTGTGGAATAACACTTTAAAAAATGTTTAAAAATATTATCTTACATGGCTATTATACGTTATATTATTAGTTAGGAGAAATAAAGAAATTGTATTATTAGATTTAATAATATAAGCGTAAAAAATAATTCTGCAAGTATTCAGATAAAATCGTTCAGTGAAAACCTTAGTCGTAATCCTTAAATTGTTTTAAGTTTGTTTTTAGTAGGATTTATAGATATATTTATAGATAGATACAGTTGCATATTCAGAAATCCTGTTCATTTTTCAACTTACTTACAATTTTATTTCAAATAGCTGTAGAAAATGACTCGATATCAGAAGTACATTGTACATAGAAAACGTAAGTGAAACACAGATGTGTTTCACGTTTTGCTAAAGTGCAATATTAGGTTCCACTATGTTACGTAACCGTAGACACGAAAAAAACAGATAGATTTCAAAGTAGACGATTGTCGAGTATAAAAAGAGTAATAGTTATATGTATTAGCATCTTCATAATTATTCCCGTGAAGTAGGGCCGGAAGAGGAAAATTTGTGTTAAGACACTCCGTTTTCTGCTTTCCATTCAAATTTCCAGACACTATGAGTGGTGGAACTTAGAGCATTGTTGACCAGAGGGATGGATTGCATAATGACTCTTATCATTAAGCTTTGTGAAAAAAAAACAATTATTACTTTTTAAATTACAGATTTAATGCTATTAACTAACTCCTTTAATTTCGTTTCGTGTTATTTCTTTATATAATAACGTAAACAGTGAATTGAATAATATGCCAATAAATCTATCAAAATATCAGTTATACGACAGAAAAACGTTGTGCCTGCAACAAATAGGACGTCTCGTGGGAAGTTCGTGCTTACTAAAAGTAAGTTTAGTGAAGAACTTCCGATATATTTTTGTTTGTATAGTGAAAGGCGCTATGTTTATAACTATAGTCCAAGAATTCGTTTTAGATTTTATAAAGTGTATTGAAATGAAATGAAACTCGCATCTCGATTTTATACACACTTTTAGTAAAAAAATGCATATAGGCTCGCATACTGCAGATAATCAGAGATAATGTATATAAGGGAATAATATATATTTTTAATTATTTGCCATACGTCCTTATGCATACAATCAATTCTAGATAAACAATAATAAATTCGTTGAATTCCTTTCCTTTCATTTTCAATAGTTACGGCTATTTTATTGATTACTAAAATAATTACTTGGTCTTTACATTTACATATGTGTGATTTGGATAAACCTTTATCTCATCAAAAATAAAAATGTGAAGTAATACGTTGTTCTCGAATTCACCGACAAAACAATAGGAGATGTATAAGGGTGCTGAGTCCTGTGTTCACTCGGGACAAATATCGAGCTCTTTCTTCAAGAGGGCTTTGGTAAATGTTGACTAATTGGCTTATGAGTTTCGGAAGGTTCAAAAGTAGATTGAAATGCTTTGTGTAAAATACAAACTGCGAGTGGTCAACTTCGTAACTTGGCTGGACATGTTGGCGCGTGTCTTGATATGAATTTTCGTATTTTTTTATTAATTTTTCACCGACATTATCCTTTACATTCATCTTTTCCCTAAAGGATTCCTGCTCTACTAGTTTCATTTATTTGTTAGTGTTTACTGCCTATGTATATTTTTTTTATAAAATAACAACATGACTTAATTAATTACAAACTAACATTCTTGGGATTTTTTTATTATGGAAAAAAGACATGGCAAATGAACACACGGTTCATATGATGGTAAGCGATGACCGCCGCCTCCGATCCTATGTAACACCAGAGCAGTGCGTTGCCGGCCTTTAAGGTGGAGATAGACGCGCTTTTTGAGGGTACCTAGGTCGTATCGACCTGGAAACACAGCCGTAGTCATAGGTTATTCCACAGTTGCGTGGCGCCTGGAAGGAAGCTCCTACGAAACCGCACAGTAGTGGAGTGCCACGTATCCAGATGGTGTGGATAATTCGGCGGCAAGTCAAACAGTTCTTCAGAATACTCCTCACGATAAACGCGGTAAAGAACGCACAGCAAGTAGACATATCTACGCAATGCCAATGTGTCAAAAGATTTTATTGAGTCCCCAACGATTCGAACGTCTCTACATTGTATGCGATCAAATGAGTCAAGCTGATACTAGGGTGCTCCAGCCCAGAGATGAGAATAGTGTTTTGGTGTGAGGTAAAAAATAAAATACTTATAATAAAACTGTAACGGATCGGTGACTGCTCATTTAAGATATATAAGAAAAAATGTTATTGGGGACTTTTTTTTAATGTAGTAGAACTCAAAACAGTGATTTTTAATTTTTTTGTCTGTTTATCTATTTGTCTGTGCGTTTGTTATCGCTAATCTCAGAATTGGCTTAACCTATTTAAATATGGTTTTCATCAATGGATTTTGGCAAGCCTCAGTTTGCTAAATCTTTAGCTTTCAATTTGAATTATGGTAAAAACACCGAGATTTCAAGATTTAGGATGAGGATCGAAGTTTACTCGGGAAAAACTGCGCTTGCCGTGCACGCGTACTTACTGTCTGCCTAAATATAATTTAAATACAATAAATTTTGCCAGCAAAATCAAATAAACTCCAAAAAGGCTTAAATTACTTAATGAGACCGTCGTGGCGCAGTGGCATAAGCGTGTGATTATAAAGACAACAGTTGTGGGTTTAGTTCCCACTCGGGAAAAAAATATATAATTTATATAATTTTGAGCCCACTCTTAGTGCAAGGGCACATACCTACCATAGGGCAAAGGGCACATACCTTCCTAGATAGGAAATTTAGGACAAAGTAAGATCTTACAATATAAATAATGGAAAAAAATCTGAACAGTAAACTTTTATTAGTTATTTATTTGTTCATTTATACAGCTTCACGCTGTATCCCGCACACAGCAGGGTAGGCAGAGGGAACCTAGTGTTAAGACACTCCGTTCCCCACTTTCTGCAGAATTCTGGAGGCATTGCGTGTTGAGTGACAGAACTCAACGCCGCGCTTAACCTCGACACCAGAGCGAAGAAATGGAAATATAAATTTAAGTAAATATTTCATCTCCTCGAGTGGGGATCGAACCCACAACCAGTCGGTTTTACAGTCACACTTTGTGCCTCTGCGTCACGACTGGCCTCTTCATTCATTTCATACTAAATAAGTGTATATGCCCGCAAACTTAAGTTTGTTAACTTTATTCGCCGCATCATCAAAATCTATAAGGTATTTACCAGTCACAGTACTAAAATTGATTTCTTGTAACATTATAATTCAAGTAAATTATTAAGAACTTTTAAATATTCATTATCAATTAATTCTTATCGCGTGTTCTACAAATGAGATTTCTGATGAGCATAATGATTGGACTATAATAGGTCAACAGTAATAAACCAAGGACTATTGATACTGAGACCATTATAAATATTGATGATATTAAAATAATTAATTAAATAAATATTAATTTATAATATATAAACCAGCTTTACACTGTATCCCGCATACAGCAGGGTAGGCAGATGAAACCTAGTGTTAAGACACTCCGTTCCCCGCAGTGTATTTATAACACAATATTTTTACAATATAAGAAATATTTGTCTGACTATTTATATATAAGAAAACTGTTATTTTGATTCTATTAGGTATTGTAGGAAAACTTATCGCCGACGTTCAGCCTTAACGTAAATAAAATTGAATATTGCGGTAAAATTTAAGTGTAAAAGTTCTCATATTGCGACATAAATCAAAAAGTTTGTTCTTTCGCTTAAAATCTTCTGCCTTAGGTATATAGGTAATTTATATTTATACTTTACTTGTACTAAAACGTTTTAATATGAACATTGTTGTGTTATATTTTAGAAAATTAAAATTACATCAGTTTCACGCTATATCCCGCAGATATCAGAGTAAGCAGAGGCAACCCAGTGATAAGACATTCCGTTCTTTACTTTCCGCCGAATTTTTTGAGTCATTGCGTGTTCAATGACGCAGTTGAACGCGAGAGCAAAGAAATGAAAATATTAATAAATAATAATTAATTTCCTCGAGTGAGGATTGAACCCACAACCGTCGCGTTACAGTCATATCCTTGTACCCTTGCACTACGACAGCCTTTGTTGTGTTATATAAGTAAATAAAATTTCCGAACATTTTAAAGATGATTGTATAACCATAACTTTGCCTTGAGTTTTTAAGAGATCAGTGAGAAAAATGAAAATATTGAATATTTCATTTCCTCCAGTCAATCGAACTCACAACCTGTCGCGGTTACAGTCACTCCTGCGCCGCGAATAGTATCAATTAAAATGTAATACAATAAAAATTCTATAAAAAAAGATTCTATAAAATTAATCCTGTTAATGTTAGCTTGTTATAAATTACTCTTAGTATTTATAATTTTCTAGTATTTTTTTTAAAGTTACCTAGACGTAAAAACATGTATGTGTAACAAAGTAATATTTTTATATTTTTGTTTTGCTTAAATTATTCATAAATAAAACTGGCAAAAAAATGGTTAGTGTCAGGGGACAATAAAACGAAGTAAGTATTCCAGGAAATGTATTTTATTTGTCTTTTATACAATTATAAGTAAAAACAATATATAATTTTGTAATACAACACAAAGTAATAAGAGAATATAATAATATTTGCTACTACAACTGTTTTAATATTTTTTCCAAATTGCGTGTCTTGGTAGTAAAGATTTTTTTTTATTTTAGCTTTACTCTGCTATATGCTGGATGCTGGATACAGTATCCAGCATATATCAGAGTTACCAGAGGGAGCCCAGTGCTAAGACACTCCATTCCCCATTTTTGAAGCTATTGTGTGTTTAACTTAAGTGCCGAAACTCAATGTCACGCTGTCATATTGCCAAAACGAGTTAATGAAATAATCAATTCCTCTGAGTCGCGGACGCTGTATCGCTACGCCGCAGCCTTATAGAGTTTCATTGAATTATACTTTTCATATGGATTTAGAAATAAAAATCTACATAGCTAATAAATAGTTCGCTTTGTTAAATCAAATTCATACATTTACCTACATTTTTTACCAAGTCTATAAAGAGAAAAATTCAAATAGTGATATAAAACCAGCATGAAACGTGATACAGGAATACAGATCGTTTGTAAACTGTTGTTTCGACGTGACGCGAATAGTGGATATATTGCCAATCGGACTACAAATGTACGGAATGCTTAATTCGAAACTGTCTTTCAAATAAATTGAAAGATGTGGTTAACCTGACGTTTTCATTTAGACAGATCCAAGTAGGAGTAATTTTAAATTTTCTTTTTAAATTGAGTTCCTTCTATTTTGCTGATGAGTTATTAGTTAAAGATGTGTATGGATAATGCAAAGAAAAATATGTAATAACAAAGTACCAAGAATACTTGGTGCGGCATACAATATGCGCAGGTTTAAATACTTACATTAACACTAATATTTTTTAAATTCTTCTTCTTACCTTCTCATTGTAAGCCTTCCGCCTTATTTTCAAGATATTCTGTATTGAGTGATGGAAAATACTGGAAACCAAACTCACAACTGTCACCGGCATTGGCCTTCAAAATTAGTCTTGCAATAAAACGAAAAAGAGAAAAAAAATTAAATTAAATTAGCTTCACGCTGTATCCCGCACACAGCAGGGTAGGCAGAGGGAACCTAGTGTTAAGACACTCCGTTCCCCACTTTCTGCCGAATTCTGGAGGCATTGCGTGTTGAGTGGCAGAACTCAACGCCGCGCTTAACCTCGACACCAGAGCGAAGAAATGGAAATATAAATTTAAGTAAATATTTCATCTCCTCGAGTGGGGATCGAACCCACAACCAGTCGGTTTTGCAGTCACACCTCGTGCCGCTGCGCCACGACCGGCCTCTCTTTCGAAAAAGAGAAAAGATATAAAAAAATAACAAGAATTAAAATGAAGCTTCGTTCTGATCCAAAACGTAATCGTCTCTTGTGTTTTATTCACTGCAACCTTTATAACGGCTTCAATGCGGTATTCTTTGCGCTTGTATTTTTTAATGCGTTTGCCTTAGGTAGTTTTATACAGACTTGCGCATATAGCTAGCACATTCATAATTATTTTATATTAACGAGCATAGAATCGATTTTTATCATTTTATTACTTATGTTCTAGGCTATCATGGTACAGTACATCTGACTGTAAATGCTATGGTTGTGAATTCGATTCTCACTTAGGAGAATAAAATATTTTGTATTAGTAACGTGACAAAGTATATAGTTTCGTCACTCAACACGCAATGTTTCAAAAATTATGTGGGGAACATAGTGTATTAACGCTAGCTTCCATCTCCCTAGCCTAATATATACATATATTATATATATAGGATACAATAAAGTGATAAAAAACAATATAAGCTCAGCAGCCATTACTCTTATCAATAAGCTTATTTGACAAATTTATTTCTAGGGACCTGAAAACAAAAGCCAATTACCAATAATGATAATATTATACAAAAATATTATACAAAAAAAAATATAAAATATCTTAAACCATTATAATACGAGTTAAAATAAATGTCTATAATGTCCTACATTTACAATGGAGAAACAGTTTTAACGGTATAAATTTTTAAATAACCATTATCAAGTTTTTGGTTATAAACGTAAAAGAAAACAATCCAACGGTAATGGTATGAGGCGGCTGGCACCACGGATGTAACGAGCACTTCAGATACTATAGAATAACGTTAACACATTGTTTTGTGGTCTCCCTAAAGTTGGGATTTCGGGAGGCTTTAAGGAGGCCTTAATGAACCATTTTGGGCCAATCGTAATGGCGGCCATATTATCAAAAGCCAAACCTCTTACACTTATCGGGGACACAAACCAACTACCCTTAATCGATAGATTAAACCTCTGCCAAATGCACTATATCGGCCCAAACCTCCTGGCGACCATCAGTCAAGAGCTAGCGAGATGATGTAGATATCCACTGGATGTGACATACGCGCTTAACGAAGTTTATAACGGAATCTACTCAGCCCAACAGACACTCGCTCCCTGAGAAAGACGCGATACACGGGTGCTTCCATTACAATAGATTCCTCCAATACTCTGTACCTGGTCCATACACAGGTAGAAAAAGAGGACCTAATCAGGAAATGATACGGAAAGGGATGAAACTCGCGCATCCTGACCATCAACGAATCTCAGGGACTTACATACGAATCTGTAGTAATCATCCAAACTAAGGCCAGTAAGAACACCTTACATGACAGCATATCACACGCTGTCTCCTTAACAAGACATACAAAAGGATGCATCTACTACACTGACGCCGAGGAAGATGCTATCAGCAGGTTCATTCGCCGGGCAAATGAAGGTTCTGTGAATGAAATAGTGGGATATAACATCAAAATGGCTATTTCCTACAGAGATGAGGACCCAATAAATATATTATAATACGTTACCTACTAACTTCACCGCAAAGAACATGACCAACGACCACAAAACTCAATCACAAACATTGATAAAAAAGGAACGCTGATCATTTGAAATATAAATGTTCACTTCATATTTTAAAAAGAAACCAAAAACAACAACTTTAACCACACAAGAATAAAAAAGGCACGGACAACAAAAGTCTGTGGCTCCTAACTTAAAAAAAATCAAATATGCGCTGTCATTTTCATGTAGCTTCGTGGTAGCCACAACTCGTTGGCTGTACTGTAGTGTAGAATTATAATATTAGTGGTCGCGGGTAGGATCATTTTACATAATTGGAAATTTTGATTTTCCTCTATTTGCGTAATAGATGCAGATTATATAACACAGCTAAGATCTGATGTTTATTATTTTACTCTTTCAATCTTTAACCGAATATAAAAAAGGAATATTTTATAATTGAAAACTTTATAAATACTTATTAACCCATATCTCTCGATTTCTCACATTTTCCAAAAACTTATGGAATGTTGTAAAATTTGGAAAAAAACACAATAGAAATAAAAGATTTTCCTCGTGAATCGTATTTAAATACATTGGATAAGGAGAAAGGTGATTAATTTTGTGTTGATAATTTATTAAAAAAAAAATAGCAAATATACGAAAAAACCGTTGTAGATTATCAAGCAGCGTTGAACAGAAACAGCAATCAAGAGCTTAAAGTTTTAACTTTTTAAAGATTTTTGTATACTTTGGTAAAAAAGCTTAATTATTGCCATTATTTCGAAATATTTCAAATATTAAATTTTTGATGTTCAATTAAGTCTTTACAATCGATCGAGTTACCAAATATGTGAGCTATTAATTTATATAATATTTTAATGAAAAGCATTTCATTAAAATATTATATAAATTAATAATAATAATTTTACTTTAGAAAAAAAAGATGAAAGCTACGGAGGAAGAAGTTTTCCCTATATAAGACTCAATTTTACTCCAGAGGTCTCGATACGAGTACGCCGGTGAACAGGAAGTCGCTTCTTGTAAATTATGGAATTTATTTTTGCTCTCATTGAAATATGACCAAGAGTCCAATTACATTGGTTAATTTTAAACATATAATAAACAAAAAAAAATTAAATTAAATTAGCTTCACGCTGTATCCCGCACACAGCAGGGTAGGCAGAGGGAACCTAGTGTTAAGACACTCCGTTCCCCACTTTCTGCCGAATTCTGGAGGCATTGCGTGTTGAGTGGCAGAACTCAACGCCGCGCTTAACCTCGACAACAGAGCGAAGAAAATGGAAATATAAATTTAAGTAAATATTTCATCTCCTCGAGTGGGGATCGAACCCACAACTGGTCGGTTTTACAGTCACACCTCGTGCCGCTGCGCCACGACCGGCCTCCACGTTCCGCCCTCCGCTATAATAAACGTTAAAATTAAATTATTAATTGCTGTAGTGGTGTATTTGTGGGTTCTATTCTCAGTTGGATATATATATTGGCTGAAAATATATGGATTATTATTGCAGTAAAGCAGTTTTAGATTTGTTTGTAGCAGAAATTAGTATTTGCCATCGTGACGCAGCGGTACAACGTCTTTCTGGTGACGGTTGTTTGTTCAATTTCTACACGGAAAACGAATAATTTCCATTTTTCAGCTTTGGTAACAATGACAAATTTCACTCTTATTATAGATTTCACTCTTAGTACCCTTGGCTTACTCTACTACTTGGCTGTATGAAGTTTCAAAGATAAAAGAAGCTGAAGCTTTAAAAAGAAAGTAAAAAAAGCAGAGATCAATAAACAATCACAGATAATTATCAAAATATCAATAATATGCAGCAAAATTTCATTTTCATATTATTTATATGTTATATTATTAATTACATTTTTATAAAATTAAGCTGCTTTGAAATAGGTAATTTCATACTTTACCTTTTACTCAAAAGAAAATGCAACAATGGGAACATACTCAAAGTTGAATAAGGCACATTATTCATTCACACAGACTCAGACCTTACCTTTTTACTACGAAGCTTAAAATATCTCTTTATCTGCTTCTTCAAGAATTTCTTCGCATAACTGTAATAAAATCCAAAACTATTAAAAATTTTATACTTAACTTTTTTTTTCATATATTATATATAGCCCTACTTACCTTTTTTACTTTTTCGTTACTGTGGGAATTTAAGCCTCTACAATTTATTTATCTAGGAAACGTAATTATATTAATGAAAATAATTATTTTTATAAAAAAACATTTCATCAACTTCATATTTTAAGTCCGCTATAAAATGGCTGCGAAAAGCTGTATAACCTACATATTAAATGGTTCAAAGTTATTTAATTTAGGTAAAATATTTAATTTGAAGCAATTCTACATTTAACTATCTTGTACAAAAAATAATATATAATAACATAGCACATAAAACGTGCTCTTCATTTGTACTGTACAAATTAAGAGTACTTAGGTTTACTTAGCTTCACGCTATGTCCCCTATATAATAGGTTAGACAGAGGGAACCTAATATGGGAACCCATACACCGTTGCCCACGCACCGCAAAATTTTCAAGAATGTATGTTAAGTGACGGAACTCAAATCCGCGCTTTGTCTTAGCACCAGAGCGAAGAAATGAATATAATTCATTCCCCCGATTGGGAACCTACATCCGTCGCGTTTACAGTTTTTATTCGAAAATATTATAATAAAAAACAAAAGTATTTAAAACAACGTTTCCTTTAGACGTAATAGAGAACGTTGTAATAAATCCTTTCGTGTCCAGTCTTCCATATCCCAAATATTTTGAAGAATCATATATATACATAAATTTAAATTTATAAAATTACTCTTTTTAAGTAAATTTCACGCATTCGAAAATATTTAAATATATAAACTTAGATAAATATCTTGGCTATTTTAAAAAAAGTTAATATTACAGTTAAGGTACATATTATGTAAAAAATGAAACTTAGGTTCCACCGAGACTTGAACTCGGATCGCTGGATTCAGAGTCCAGAGTGCTAACCATTACACCATGGAACCGGTGTTTTATGTGGTCGAAAATGCTATTCTTTGCAGACATAAAATTAATTTTGGGATAATTTATTATTTTTTTACCTAAAATTCATAGTTTCTTTGTCTTACCAAACATTAGAAAAGCAGTAAAATCTAGTATTACTTCTGTCATACTCCATTTGTCACTTATTACGCGATCCCGGCCTAGAATAGGATCGCCCTGGTACTGGTGGTGTCGTAAGAGGCGACTAAAGTACGTGTGGTAGAGTCACGTCCCCAGCAATGGCAACACGCATGGGCAGACTCGACCGGATCATTACCACCCCCGGCATTTAAAACCGGCGTTAAGTAGTGGCTTTATGCCACTACGTTTCGCATCAGGTAATGCCGGGCTCCGGCGCCCAACCACCCTAAAGGCCAGCAATGCAACTGTAGCTCCTCTGGTGTCGCACGGGGTCGCGGGCGGCGGTAGTCACTTACCATCAGGTGACCCGAACGCTCGTTTGCCTTGTCTTTTCCATAAAAAAAAAGGTAGGTAGATTAAGATTAGGTAGTATCAACCTAACTCTCTGTCTTCTCTAAAACAATGTTTTTCTACACTTGACGTAAGACAGTCTTAAAATATCACTGTACACGTATTTACGAAAAAAGGATTTACATTGTTAGTTACTCTATATATTTTTTAAAAGATAACAATATATTTGAGGCCAGTCATGGCACAGGGGCGCAAAGTGTGAAAAAAATCGACTGGTTGTGGGTTCAATCCCCACTTGAGCAAATGAAATATTTATTTACATTTATATTTTCATTTCTTTACTCTGGTATCGAGACAAAGCGCGGCGTTGAGCTCCGCCACTCAACACGCAATGCCTCCAAAACTCGTGGAGGGAAAGTGGGGAACGGAGTATCTTAATACAAGGTTCTCTCTGCCTATCCTGCTATGTGCGGGATACAGCGTGAAGCTGATTTAATTTAATTTTAATATATTTGATAAAATAATTGTAAATATTCAAAAAGTAAAAACCACACTGCTACGGTTAAAATGAAACTTTCCAGTAATCACTTGTGCTTCAAGAATTCGTAGCTAAACCTTTTAAAGCTTCAGCTGGATTGCCAAAAGATAAAGGCTAATACAGTTAAGAAACCTAGAGATAAAAATAGTGCTAGATTTTAAAGTTACAACTTATTGCAGTGATTTTTAAACTTATTTAATTTAAATTATTTTAGTTAACTATTAGTTTCTTAACTCTAACTGTAATTTGTAAAATAAACACAATAAAATACAATTTTACAAAAAAAACTTTGTTTGTTGTATGCAAAATTGGAATAATACACAATTGGAATATTTTGTTAATTATTAGAATACTTTCGAATTGATATTGAAATTTTTGGAATATCGAAGTATAGAATCGGACGCTTCTTAACCGCGATCTCCATTTTAAATGCAATATAAATAATTATCAGTTTTTTTATTTGTAACGATTTTTTTAGGAAATCAATTCAAATTCAAATAATTTTATTCAAAATAAGAAGTTACATGCTTCATTTTTTGAACGTCAAATTTACCACCAGTTCACTAAAGTTAATGCCTCAGACCTGAGAAGAACCGGCGCAAGAAACTCAGCGGGACCTATTTTTTAAAATCAATTTTAAACAAATACATATTTAATTATCTGTGACAATGATACCTTTGAAACAGACTGGAGCGAGCATTTCATTCCCAAGGCGTGTTATCATTTACAAAATCATTAATTTGGTAATAACCTTTAACACACAAACGTCTTTTCACAATTTTTTTAAATCGTGATATAGAAAATTCTCTGACGTTTTCTGGGATCCTATTGTAAAAGCGTACACATTGTCCCATAAAAGAATTACGAATTCGATGCAACCGAGTTACAGGTGCACCAAGATTATGCCTATTTCTAGTGTTAATATTATGAAAATCACCAATTTTGGTAAAATTATTAATGTTTTTCTTAACATACATAACATTTTCAAAAATATATTGAGATGCAACTGTCAATATATTAATTTCTTTAAACTTTTGCCTTAAGGAGTCTTTAGGACCTAAGTTATAGATTGCACGAATAGCTCGCTTCTGCAGGACAAATATTGTTTGAATACTGGCTGCATTACCCCAAAGTAAAATCCCATAGGACATAATACTATGGAAGTAACTGAAATAAACAAGTCGAGCCGTTTCTACGTCAGTTAATGATCTAATTTTTTTAACCGCGAAAGCTGCAGAGCTAAGTCTATTTGCCAATCCATCAATATGGGGTCCCCACTGTAATTTGGAGTCTATGGTGATACCGAGAAATACCGTAGAATCGACAGGATCTACGGGTTCACCATTCAAGAGTACATCGGCTTTAACAACTTTCGTGTTGGGTGTTCTAAAAATAATACATTTAGTTTTTTTACTTTTCAATAGTAAGTTATTAACATTGAACCAATGCACTACTTTCGAGAGAGCATTGTTTACATAGTCATATACGATTTGTCGTCTTTTTATTTTGGAAATCAATGAGGTGTCATCAGCAAACAATACTATCTCATGGTTCTTTTCAACTAGATACAGTAAATCATTAATATATATTAAAAAGAGAAAAGGACCAAGAATAGACCCTTGTGGGACCCCCATGCTGATTACCGAACCAGGAGATTTCTTGCCATTCACATCAATCCTCTGAACTCTGTCAGCTAAATAAGAGGTCAGAAGATTGAGTGCATATCCTCTTATGCCGTAGTAGTGTAGCTTCATGACCAATGTTGAATGCTGTACACAGTCAAAGGCTTTGGACAAATCACAAAACATGCCAAGAGCATTCTGCGATCCCTCCCAAGCCTCATATACTCATGTAATCTGATACAAGTGGTGGAATTATCTAGTAAGTTAATATTAAAATCACCACATACAACTATTAACAATGTATTGTTGTTTATTATTGTTGTCTTTATAAGACCTATACCAGCATCTGTAGTTGAACGACCTTTAGTAAAACCATACTGTTTATCGTGCATGAGATTGTGTGAATCAAAATGCAGTAATATTTGATTTAGGATAATTTTTTCAAAAATCTTACTGAACGAGGGTAGTATAGAAACAGGTCGAAAATTATTGAGATCAGATATACTACCCGATTTAAATATAGGTATGACTTTACTAAATTTCATTAGGTCAGAAAACACACCATACTCTATACAATTATTAAATATAGTTGCGAGGTGAGGAGGCAACAGCGTCTATTATATAACTAATCAATTTAATAGAAATACCCCATAGATCTGACGTTTTCTTGATATCAAGGGACTTAAATGTCTTAATAATGTCCCTTGAATTGACTGATTTAAATTTAAAATCTACATTACATTTATGTACGTTCTCCTTAAGTAATGATTCAGCGACGGTTGTGGAGGATATAAGTTTATCGGTTGTTGAAACTGAAATATCAGCAAAGAATTTTTCATATATACATGCAACTTCTTGATCTGAACCTTTGTCAATTTTTAATTTAAATTCAAAGTTATGATTCTTTTCCAGTTTCACAATTTATTATGTCCCATGTCATTTTAATTTTATCAAAAGAATTTTTAATTTTATTTTTAATGTGTAAAGATTTTGCCATGGCACATACTTTTTTAAACAATTTAGAATAGACCCTAACATAATGATTAAATGATTCACTATGGTTATATGTCTTCTCACTATAAAGTTTATATATCATATAACCTTTGTCTACTCTTATGAATCCCCACAGTCGCCTAATCATTAAATGACAAGAAATTCCTGGAATTGACAGTTTTAGAAGTAAATATAGCATTGAACTCACTTTTAATAACATTGAAAAATTTCCCATATAGTAAATTGGGTTTATTTTTATATTTTAGGTATTTAAGTTTTGCTA
Source organism: Heliconius hermathena (assembly GCA_013403705.1). NCBI lineage: Eukaryota > Metazoa > Arthropoda > Insecta > Lepidoptera > Nymphalidae > Heliconius > Heliconius hermathena. The sequence continues at coordinate 265,569 of JAAIXJ010001681.1, forward strand.
TTATATTACTTTTTCTACACGACCAGTTGTCATCGGTATACAAACAATTTTTTTATTTTTATTAATTATATTTTTATCAAAGTGAAAGGAAGCCAACTGTCCACAATGATCTGAGCTTAACATATTAATTATTGACTTTTTATAATACATGGTATGGAGTTTGTAAAAATATTATCAATACAAGTTGCACTACAATGAGTGATTCCTGTTGGCTCTAGAAATAGATTATCTAGGTTATATGAATTTAGTAATGACCTGAATCTGATACAAGTGGTGGAATTATCTAGTAAGTTAATATTAAAATCACCACATACAACTATTAATTTCTTAGATCCAGATCAATCAAGCTACAATTTATTGGAGAACGGAGTGTCTTAAAACTACAATACCGTGTACGGTTAGATGTCGCTTAACTAAGCTAGGTCATATTAGTTAACATTTTAAAAAAAAGAAAATAAAACACATTTTCGAAGAAAAAACACTTTATTGCAAGTTAGCAAGAGCGGGTATGATCTCTTCGTAAGCAGTAATGCCCTCTAAGAAGACAGAGACTTGGAGGCTCTCGTTGTGCTCGTGCAGTGTGGGGCGCGTACGGCGCATTGGAGACAGGCAGATTGCGCCGATATTCTCCAAGCGTATGTACCGGGAGTCGGTACCACCGGGGAACGTATGGACGTTAAGTGGGATGTTACTGAAAAAATATATTGTTAATTTAATTTATATGAGATGAGAAATTTAAGTACATAAATCACGCTTCATGCTGTATCCCGCTTACAGAAGAGTAAGCAAAAGGAACCTAGTGCTAAGATACTCCGTTACCCACTTTTCGCCGAATTGTTCGAGGCATTGCGTGATGAGTGGCGAATCTCAATGCCCGGCTTTTTTGCCTTGGTGCCAGTGAAGAAATGAAAATATTAAGAAATAATAATTCATTCCCCCGAGTGGGAATCGAACCCACAACCGTCGCGTTACAGTCATACTATTGTACCCCTGCTTCTCGACGGCCTCACTGGATTTAAATTCATGATAAAATTAAATATGGTTGTGGAGGGTCAAAACAACCGTACCTACTATTTTCTATAATTAATATTTTCAGATACCGTATCTTTTAAGGAAAGAAGAATCGCTTATAACATCACTTTGTTGTCCGTCTGTCTGTCGGTTTTTTTTATTTTCATACACCTCCCGCATATCGTGAGTGAGAAGAGAGAAATCTTCTGTTTTTTATTATTATTGTTTTATAGTTTTAAGGTGTGCCAGTTAAGGTAATAATAGTCTACCTCGTGATAAGATAAGAAATATCATGATGTAGACTATGTATTTCCTCAACTGGCACGCCTGATACATCTGGGTAGAAAATAGACGGTGTGGCCGTTTATTTTCTACCTGTTTCAGAAAAATTGTGTTCTGCATTTATTTTATGTAAAAATATTAGGAAAACACAACAGTTATATCAAAAATATAAAAAATTCAGTAATTGAAATTGAACCCGCAACCATTGCGGATATTGGCTGAGGCACGTCGGTACGTGTGTAATATTTAAGTAAAGTTCGCAGTTCATTTGTATTCAGGAAACTAGCTTTTGTTCCTGTTTTGTTTCTTGTTACAAGTAAATTACCTTTCTTTGTAACTAAAGAAAATTTTACGTTAGCTATATAGTTAAAGCATATGGTTTGTGATTTTTCTAATGCTAATAAGAAATGTAATAAATAATGTAAATCAGCTTCACGCTGTATCCAGCTCACAGCAGGGTAGGCAGAGGGAACCTAGTGTTAAGACACTCCGTTGCCCAATTTCTGCCGAATTCTGGAGGCATTGTGTGTTGAGTGGCAGAACTCAACGTCGCGCTTAGCCTCGACACCAGAGCGAAGAAATGGAAATATAAATTTAAGTAAATATTTCATCTCCTCGAGTGGGGATCGAACCCACAACCAGTCGATATTACAGTCACATTTCGTGCCGCTGCGCCACGACTGGCCTCAATAAATAATGTAGTTTTATAATATTGTAACAGAATATAATAATAATTGAATGAACTGACAGGGACAATATTAGAAAATCACAATTTACTTAATCAGCTTATGGCAGCGTTTCATTTTCATTATTAATATTTTCTACAGCTTAACTCTTTTCCCCACAAAGCAGGGTAGAGACAAGTATTAATTCATTCGGTTTCCTCACTTTCCATCCAATTTTCGAAACATTGTACTACGAATGGCAAAAATCAACACGGTATTTTACCTATAATATAGGGAAATGAAAATATTAATTCCCCCGTAGGGATTGAACCCACAACAATCGCAATTACAGTTATACGTTATTGCACTACGACACGACGACGCCCACGATCTATTTTTGTTCCCTCTGTCTGTATATAAAAGATAGAAATAATAAATAAAAAATATAATCTCACAGTTTTTCCATAGCTCCTTTGACAGCAGTCCAGTATGGATTGGAATCGTTCAAAGCAGTCGGTGCGGCATATTCGTCTTTTTGTTCAAACTCATATGAAACCCCGTCACCCGCTTCACGACACCATTGCTTTATCTTTTATAATAAACATATTTTTAAAATATATTCTAGAATTTTTACTTCATAAAAGAAAATGTTGCATTTATATTGTTACAACATTTTCTTTTATGTATTTTAGACCAATACATTAAACATTTTAAAGCAATTAAGGTGGATATACGTATATATTATGTGTACATCCCATCACATCACATTAGAAACATTGTGAAAAATTAATTATACAGAGGAGCAGTGAACCCACAATCATTCTGTCTGATAAAATTTCTTTCCACTGCTCTATGAGGGTAATATATAGAAAAAAAACCTATATTTTATCTTATAGACGTTTTTATACCCTCATTTTAATACCAAAAAATACATTACCATATTCTCGAATTGTTCACAATCAACAGACAAAGCTAAGCGCAAGTCGAAACTTGCCGTTAACTTCTCTGGAATCACGTTGTTCTGGATACCACCCTGTAGATAAACTTTGTTAAATATTAAATAAATAGTAATACAATTTAATTATTATAAGTAATTTTATAATTTGGACTTATGTTCTGGTAAGTATATTTGTACCTATATGAAAGGTTACTTTAAAATATAATCGATATTCTTGATTCTCTTCGTGCAGTGATTAAGAAATAATTACTGTAAGTCGTAAATTGCATCATGCAGGATTCGAATTTGCTTCTTCCCTGAATAGAGGTCACCAATGTAATATACCGTTAACGTTTTTATATATTAATATATTTTTATTCTATATTTAAACATTATAAAAGTTAAATATGACGGGAAATAAGTAGTATTGCGTCTCAACGATCGATGTTGTTTATGTGACACTAAAGTATATAATTAATAACTTACGTTAAGTAGGGTCAGGTTAACAGATGTTACATCTCCGATAGTCAAGTTGGAGTCGTCCGCCAGCTTCTTCTTAGACTCTTGCCGCAGGTCCATAAACTTATCGATTATGTATCTAATCTAATAAATATTAATCATAATATAAATATACGTATATTTAGATTGATAGTTTTTTAAAAACGTATTATTGTCTCTCATAAGAATTTGCTTTCATGAAATAGGCTGTTAAGGGATATTATTTAATATTTAGATTTTAGGCATAGATTGGCTATAGTATGCCAATATTTTTTGCGTATCCGCTATATTTTGGAAGCCTTGCAGGATAATTTAGTTTTAAGTACCTACTTCCTATCGATGCATTTTATCAACCCGAGACACCACGACTTAAGTGGTGTAACTCAATACCACACACTGTCTTAACAAACTGGAAAAGGTCTATATTTTCAGTAACTATTCCCCAGAATTAGATTTGAATTCAAAACCAACCGTCTAATATGTTATATATTATACAATAAATACGTTATATATAAAAAAACAGCTTCACGCTATATCCCGCACACAGCAGGGTAGGCAGAGAGAACCCAGTGTTAAGACACTCCGATCCCCAGTTTCTGCTGAATTCTGGAGGCATTGCGTGTTAAGCGGCAAAACTCAACGCCACGCTTTGCCTCGACACCAGAGCGAAGAAATGGAAATATAAATTTAAGTAAATATTTCGTCTCCTCGAGTGGGGACCGAAACCACAACCAGTCGGTTTTACAGCCACACTTTGTGCCTCTGTGCCATGACTGGCCTACGTTATATATAAATTTATTATTATGTTTTATATCATCTGAAAACATATTAAATAAAAAATATTTATCTGTTCGCGGCGCTAGGGAATAAATTTTATGAATATCAATGAGATTTCCATTTTATCTGCAAAATATTTCATATAAACTTTTGACTTGAACTAAAATGGGAATCGCGAATTACCATTTTCGCTTAAGTTAAAATGTAATAAAATTAAAGAAAAAACGATGAAGGTAGCGGAACCAGTTGTACATTATTATCTTGTGTGATTAACTTGGACATTAACTAAAGGTATGCGTGTTATATTGTCATATTAGTTGATTATTGTTGAACGAAATAAAAATGTAGCGCGCTCTTTGCATATACGTTTTTGATTGAAGAAAAAGAAAATTGTAATTTTTTAGGAAAACGTGTCTAATATGTATTTTATAATTATGTATATTACGAGCATATGTCTCTTTTGATAGAATCTAAAATTAGGATCATTAAATATATATAAAGAACACAAATATATATGTGATGAGGCCGGTCGTGGCGCAGCGGCACGAGGTGTGACTGCAAAACCGACTGGTTGTGGGTTCGATCCCCACTCGAGGAGATGAAATATTTACTTAAATTTATATTTCCATTTCTTCGCTCTGGTGTCNTGCAGTGCAAAAATTATGTAAAATTAAAATATATAAAAAAAAGTTATAACAAATATATATGTGTATATATATATATATATATATATATATATATATATATATATATATATATATATATATATATATATATATATATATATATATATAATAAGTTTGGTTTGTTTGTTTGTTTGGTTTGTATTGTATATATATTATGAGATAAACAATGAGTAACGCAATACATAAAATTGTCGGTAACAGATATAGGAAGTAACATTACTTGGAATCCCGCCAATATGCTAATTAAAGCGATTTACAATTTGCCACTAATAAAATGAAACTTTATGTCAGTGAATCGTGAAATAGAATCGTTTAGAATAATGCGGCAAAAAGTTAAACGAAACTTTTACTTTTTTTTCTTTTACTGTAGAAAAAGAAATCCTATAGTATCTATTGAAAATGAAGCCAGTCGTGGCGCAAGGACACAAAGTGTGACTGTAAATGCGACTGATCGTGGGTTTGATCCCCACTCGAGAAAGTGAAATATTTATTTAAATTTATATTGCCATTTCTTCGCTCTAGCGAGGCAAAGTGCGATGTTAAGTTTCGCCACTCAACACACAATGCTTCTTAAATTCGGCGCAAAGTGGAGAACGGAGTGTCTTAACACTAGGTTCCCTCTGCCTAACCTGCTGCGTACGGGATACAGTGTGAAGCTGATTTAATTTAATTTTGATTTTAGTAGATGTTAAAGAAATAAATTATATAAATGAAATATAAATAAAAAAAAATATATAAATAAATTCTTTCATTTTAAGATATAGGTCTATGCTATGGTAATTTGTGTTTTATTTTAAATATTATTCATTGGTTTTCAATGCTTGTGTAACAAATTTTTAAGGTCTTTCGAAACTTCCCCTTTTTTAATTATATTAATTAAAAAAGTTTTAGTATCTTTGGTGTTATACAATAGCGCCACTGATTTATATTTTCAAGTGTCAGTATCAATATCTCGCAAATAACTCTCTCTACTGTAATCTCTCTCAACCTCTATAAAATAAATAAGCATATAGCAAATGTGTAACCGTTGTGGGACCTCCATCGGAGGAATACATTATCTTTATTTCATCGGCCTAGTAACAAGGCAAAGCGCGGTTTTGAGGTCCGCCATAGAATATACAATGTCTTAAAAGTTAGGCGGAAAACAGGGAACAGAGTATTTTAATACTACTTATACTAATAACTTTATAATATTTTTTTAATTTAATTTAATACAGAAAATTCATAAAAAAGTGGTTGTATTTCGATTATACACGAACACAAAGATAATAGCTGTCAAGTAACAAGTTTAAATGAACTATCCCCTGAGAGTAAACAACGCGGGAGGCTGGAACGTTGCCAATGCGTTAATTAAATCGATTTATAATTTGCCAACAATATTGTTATAATTATATAGTACGCTGTTGAGTGTTTGAGCTAATGTTGATGCTCACAAAGTGTGTAAGTTAGTTTTAGTCTGTGGGTTTGTCTGTTTAATTATATGATTTTTATATAAAAACTTCAATTTATCTTTTAAAAATTAAAGTTGTCGTGGCACAATTTGTGTTTTTGGTTGTGGGTTCTATTATTTAGCTCTGGCAAAAGTACAGCGTTGAGTTCCGACACTCAACATGCAATGTCTCGAGAATTCAGCAGAAAGTAAGGGACAGAGGTGTCTTAATGGGATCAGAATATTTTAACACCTAGGTTCCCAGGTTCCCTTTGCTTACCCTGCTACCTACTAAATACAGCGTGAAGGAAATAATAAAGGAATAATATTTAGCGTCTTACAAAATGAGCAAATAGAAACTTAATCATATATCACTCGGTCCTAAAAATTCAGGTTGGGTTCCAAAGCCTAACAAACAACATTGCTTTGTATAACCAGAACAAAAAAATAAACGGCGAGTTGATAGTAGTAATAATATAAAGAACGCTATATATTTAATCACTTAATGAGCTGATTCCTCCACATATTGTTAAAAATAAATATGAATATGTGTAAAAGAGTTGCTTTCCCCGTTACAAGAGCGAAGAAGTGAAAATATAAAATATAATATTTCATTTCCCCGAATGTGAATCGAACCAACACCACACACTGTCTAAACAATCTGGAAAACATCTATATTTTCAGTAACTAATCCCCAGAATTAGATTTGAATTCAAAACCAACCGTCTAATATAACAACAACCTGTAACCCATTTTTGCTCCTGCGCCAACTTGATTACTATACGTATACGTTTAAAATAAATAGTTAATAGTTTAATAATTCCGCTTACAACAGAGAAGATATAAGTAACCCAGTGTTAAGAAACAATTCTCTACTTTAGTAGGGACGATAAAATTAACTAATAAATTATTAGCTTCACGCTGTATCTCGCACACAGCAGGGTAGGCAGAGGAAAACTAGTGTTAAGACACTCCGTTCTCCACTTTCCGCCGAATTCTGGAGGCATTGCGTGTTGAGTAGCGGAACTCAACGCCGCGCTTTGCCTCGACACCAGAGCGAAGAAATGAAAATATAAATTAATATAAATGTAAATAAATATTTCACTTCCTCGAGTTGGGATCGAACCCACAACCAGTCGGTTTTACAGTCACACTTTGTGCCTCTGCGCCACAACTGGCCTCAATCATAAAATTAACAAAAGTTAAAAGTAATACTTTAATTCAAACAAACATACAATCATTTGTTTCACTAACACAAGTAATAAGTTAGTACTGACCTTTTCCCCGCAGTTATCCGGAAGCAGCAGCGACCCGTGGCCGGACATGCCCGGGCATATTAACTTTATATCTGGCAGAAAGTGTCCAACATAGAATGTTGTTATAATTTTTTTTAAGATTTGTACAAATATGATGAACATTCATATAATAAATTATGTAAAATATATGTATATGTATTATTTTATTATTTTTTTTACATATATCTATTATATTAGATAAATATTATAATAGCTTACTAAGTAAGTTAGTTAATATTTATCTATTATTACTTACTTACTTACCTATCCTTAGCGAGCTAGTCAGAGAGAACGGAGCGCCAAACGCTACGGTGTCTACATACATCTTTCGCCTCGTCCACTGTCATCAAACTCTTCACACACTCTAGGGTATCCTCGAGCTTTTTATGTGATTTTCGAAGGTCAACCGAGGTCTCCTTCTACCTCTCTTAACACTCATTTTTCCGTCATAAATCTTTTTTGCCATTATTTCATCACTCGTTCGTTCGATGTGCCCTAACCTAAGTTTTCTTCATTATCGCCGTGACGTCCTTGCTAACAGGTACCTGTCATTCTGTGCATCTCTTCATTGCAGATTCGATCCGCTAAGCTCACTCCACATATCCTACGAAGAGATCGCTTCTCCACAGCTTTCATTCTTCTTCTGTTATATCCACGTTTCGCTGCCGTATAACAGCGTCGGTACCAATACTGTATTGTGTACGGCCAAACGTACACCTGTGCTGACATTTCGACGTCTCGTCTCGTCTAAGGCATCTTTAAGGCTGTCACCGGCAGCCACACGCTTTTCCACATTCATCTCATATCTTCCATCTCTACTCAATATACTTCCCAAATGTACCCTTATAATGTACACTTATTATAAAATCATTCACTTATTTATATAATAATATCTAATTTATCTATTATAAAATATAACTATTACATATAATACATAGGTAATTTATAAATGTTCATCATATTCGTAGAAATTTATAATATAAAAAATGTTAAACAATAAAAAAATATTTTATTCAGAATATTCTTGTCTTTAAATGCAAAAAACTAAACAACATTATAAAAAAATATCATATGAGTTTGTTAAAAAATTACCTAGGCAGGCAGAAGCAACCTAGTATTAAGACACTCCGTTTTTCATTTTTCGCCGAAGTCTGGTAGACTTGCGTATTAAGTGGCAGAACTCAACGCCGCGCTTTGCCTCAAAAAGAAATATTATAATACCCCGAGAGAGTATTGAACCTACAACCATCACGCTTACTTCCACTAGGCCACAATGGCTTCTCACTAAAAGAATAACCATACAAAATATTTTAATAAACAAAATACTCACGCCATATGATTCTTTCCCCATTATAAACTACATATGAATCGTCAGGACTCGCCAATCCTTCGTCCAAAGCAAAACCCACATTTAATCTCTTGAAATTATCAGTTTTAACAAAAAGGGCCATTCCTGATCCTCCACCAATTTCTTCATCTAAAATGATATAAAATATTACTCATTTTCTTATATGTTTTATATAATATATTAAATAGTTTAGTTTATATTAAGTATTTCTTTTATTTCATTACTATTTAATATACTACTGCTCTACTTATATTTATGTATGTAATTGTTTTTTAAGCTGTAGGCATTGTTAACGTAGCAGGGTTTGTTCTCGCATCCAATAGAGTACTTTAGTTCATTCTCTTCTTATTAAGTTTAAGTTATCCAGTGTAGATTACCGTCATTCAACAACCAAAAAAATTAAATACGAAGAGGTTATCTCTGCCTAGTGGTAAAAACTGTGTTTTTCCACTTGCAGGGTGTCGTACTATAGTTAGTATTATAACTGCTGCATAGTCAATTGAACCCGTGATCTGCATGTCAAATACTGCGCCATACCCACAGTCCAATTGGTCTGATTTACATATAAAAGTGATATATTTTAAATCTGTCTTGTAAAATAAACGACGGCTGTAAATGAAAACATAAACCTGCATATAAAATATAAAAATATATTCACAAAAAGCACATAGGCGAGTAAAAAGAGACGATTGCAATCGCGAATGTTACGGAAATGCTTACATCGACTAATGGTCCATTTAATTCCGTACAAGTGGTTCTCCATTAATATTTTATTCTATGTAGCTTAAGCGATGGAAGTCAAGTGCATTGCTACTGTTAAATCATTTCATATTTTAAAGCGAAGTGCCAACTAAAGTTGTTTGAGAGCTTTGCCAAGTTTAAGTCAACATTTCCAATAGTAAAAAATGTGAATTGATAAGAAATGTATAATAGTTCGCGGCTTTTTGATCACATTTTTTCAGTGCCACGTGTTTTCCCGCATTGCAGAGTAGGTAGAAAAAAATGTAGTGTCAAGACACTCTGTTGCTTATTTTGCTCTGTAATTTCGAGACATTGCGGGTTGAGTGACGGAACTCAACGCCGCGCTTTGTTTTGTCACTAAAGCGAGAAAATTGAAATATTAAATAATTAATTCCCACGAACGGGAATCGAACCCACAATCGTACTATTAATACTGCACCATGACGAGCGACGTCCTAAAATACACAATAATTTACGTAGCACAGCACTATTTTACGTAGCATCTCGTCTGTATTGCAACTTTCAGTGCGGTCTCAGTCTAGAACATTTGAATAGGATTTGGGAATAATTCGATTCAGTATCGAATCGCAAATTCGGGGAAGAACAGAACTGCACGGAATTAAATATGTAGTCCTGGTGGGACTGCCGCATCGAGGCTACCGTAAAAGTTGCCTGAATAAAATATACGATTACCTTTGTGTTTGGTCATATTTTGGGAAAATGAAAACCATTGTAGCGGTAACACTGCTTGTTGGGACAGTAATTTGCGTTTTATTAGTAGGGTAAATAACAAATTTACATATAAAACTACCTATTGACACTAATTGCTGGACGCGTATGACCGTTTCAAATACTGTAATAGAAGCTATGAAACTTTATAAGCTACTGTTTAGTTTCAAATATAATATGATATGGGTTATTTCAGCATATTTTCACGATTATTTACGTCTTTTGTTGAAATTTCGGACACATTTTCTTTAAAAATGTGTCCGAAATTTCCCTGAAGTAACTTTTATAATAGCTTTTTTATTTGAAGAGTCTCAGAATATATTAAGAATAAAATTTACATAATACGTAGGTACATATTATATATCCACTTTAGTATGAATATTTTCCGACATGCTTACATTGCTGAATTTATTTTGCGTGAGAAGAGGAACACATTTTTCTCCACAATAAAAGTAGTCTTAACTAAACATGATATAATATTTTTTATATTGAATGGAAAGCCTTATAATACTAACATTCGTGTGGAACAGTTATTTTTGACTATCTTTATTTTTTATTTTTAATTCACCAAGTAAATAAAAAAGTAAATTAAAACTGGAATGTACGTCAAACTGATCTAGCGATGTATTTATTGTTTTTAACCGTCTTTTTATTAAATTTTTTTCATATTCGTTACCTAATTTTTGTATGTTTGTCCTCCGATTTCTCGATTTTAAAACTTTAAGAGTGTACTTTCCCGTGGTCTTATTACCATCTACATATTATTATTCACTTTTCTAAGCTTTGAAGTAATTAATATATCATTTCCTGCAATTTAATTTTTATATAATTTTAAAGTCTACTTAAAAAATATATATTCCGAAGACCAATAAAAAGATAAAAATATTTAATATCAACAAATAAAACTTACCAGGAACAAAACTAAGGATGACTGTCCTCTTTAACCTCAGTCCCTTGTTCTTCAATCGCCTTATAGCCTCTATGTACTGTATACCAACGGACTTCATATCTTGCACACCTCTTCCGTAAATCACACCGTCTACTATGCGAGCTTCAAAGGGAGGATAGGTCCAGCTTTTCTGAAGTGAAATCAAAATTATAATATAAACTAAATTTAAAATTAATTTTACTGTTTGAAAATTTAAAATTTATTGTTTGGACTAACTTATTTGAACCAATATAATTTTTTTCAGTTTCACACGTCATCCTATATATAGTATAAAGTAGAGTAAGTAAATAGAACCTAATGTCATGGCTCTCCGTTTACCGTTTTTCGCCCGAATTTAAAGTATTGTGTTTTGAGCAGCGGAGCTCAACGCCAGTTGCGTTACGTATCTTTAAAATTATCCGTTTCTTCGGATGGAGACTAAACCCACAATTATCGTTTACTGTCAGACGATGGCCAATGTATAATATATTGTAATTTATAAGAAACCATTTATTCTCTCAATATTACTCAATATTGAATCACCAATAATGTATCCAACGCGGGACAAAGGTTTTTAGTATGGGATATTACTTTTAAGGCCGTGATCCAGAGATGCTACAAGATTATTAGAGATTGTACTTTTTTGTATAGATATATTGAAAATATTGTTATCGTATATATTTGATATTTTTATTTGGATTATAATAAAGAATTTGACGATATGGGACGTTGAAGACCCAAATCTCGCTAACTAAAAATGTGTATATAAAATATTCTCGTAAGTTTGGCTGTATCAGATGTCACCACTTAAAATGATATTAGTAAGTTAAAATCAAAATATGTATCTACTTTAGTTATACTCTTATAACAGGACATCCAACTGAGTTGTATACAAAAAGCTTGGCTTGGCTTGGTTTTATTTGTATAAGTTTTTGTTTGTTTGTAATTTTATAATATGCTGTTGTTTTCTATGTAATATGTGAATAAATAAATAGTCCTAAAAAACGAGGACTAAAATTGTTTATTATACGATATGGTGATATTCACTATCGCTGCAAGGTTTGATAATGAATTTCGTGTTATTTTATTAGAAAATGCTGCCTAAAACTCTAGTAAAATTGTAATAAAAAACTATTTTTCTCTACTATAAAATAATACTAATTTCAACAACTATTCTTATATTACATATAAAAATAATAAAAAAAGTGTAGAGGCAGTCGTGTCACAATGGCACGAGCGTGTAACCGTCGCACGGTTGTGGGTTCGATTCCCACTCGGGGGAAGGAATTATTATTTATTAATATTTTCATTATTGATAAAAAGGCTAAGCGCGGCGTTGAGTCCAGCCACTCAACACGCAATGCCCCTAAAATTCGGCGGAAAATGAGGAATGGAGTGTCTTAACATTAGGTTCCCTCTACGTACCCTGCTTACGCCTTTATCTTTTCGAGATGTGTTTTTACTTATAGCCGAAACGTCTGAGCTGATTATGACGATTTTTTTAAAAGGAAATTTTGAAACCAATCATTTAAATAAAATCATGAACATGAGCGTGCTCTAGCTTAGCTTTATTAGCTTAAGCTATTTAGATATTATAAATTGTAGGCATACCAAATGATACCTATATGTAGGTCAAATATATCTATCACACCCACATATGAATATAACCACAAACATTCTGAAATGACTATGATATAGAAAATTATATGATACTTATGTAAAATTGTTCCTATTCCTAATGTCTAAATATGATGGTGAATAAGTTTTAGACATAAAGGCTCAAAAGTCAACTCTATTTTATAGAAAAAATAGTAAGGAATAAAATTTGTAAAATAACTTACAAATGGCAATTAAAATATGTTTTTATCAACTGTAAATTAAACTAGTGTTGAAGAAATGTTATACTATATAATAAAAATTGTCTTTTAGATCGATCGCAAAATAAAAGTTATTCATATCGAAATGTTTAACATTATTCATATGGACGCGACACCGAAAAGGTATTCACACGCAAAAACGCTTGTGACATGTGCAAAATTTTCTCAAGCCATAATATTTTTAGAAAGGATAATAATTTCTTTTTTACGCTTTTCGAGGGTTAACACTACTATACTGCGACCACACTTTGTTTTACTTCCGCAGATTTTTTTTTCTATGCGGGATACGCTGTATCCCGCACACAGCAGGGTAGGCAGAGAGAACCTAGTGTTAAGACACTCCGTTCTCCACTTTCCGCCGAATTTTGATAGCATTGCGTGTTGAGTGACGAAACTCAACGCCGCTCTTTGCTCCAGACACCAGAGCGACGAAATGGAAATATAAATTTAAATAAATATTTCATTTCCTCGAGGGGGGTCGAACCCACAACCGTCGCGTTACAGACACACCTTTGTGCCCCTGGCCCACGACGGCCTCAAATCCTTACTTCTTACTTAAATAAATAACTAACTTTGATGAAATATTAGTCTTTCTTATAGTATCAAGAAAAAAATAACTTTTTGGAAGTAGCATGTTCATGCAATAAATAAAAAGACTAATTGAAATAAAAAAAAATTAACGTAGTTTTACTACCTTACCTACCTTAGGTCATTAAAATATGAAATAAATTTAAAGCCATTGAGTTCCCCTACTCAAGATGTAGTCTCGAAAATTCAGCGGAAATTGGAGAATGGGGTGCTACCACACTAGGTTCCCTCTGCTTAACCTACAATTCGGGAAAAAGCGCCTTACCTCGAATACAGGGACGACGTCCATATGAGAATTTAGTAATATACTTGGCAGCGAGGGCTCAAGTCCTTCCCAAGTCATCACCAGAATTGGTTTCTTTGGCAACACCTCACATACTTGGTAGGGAAGACCAAGTTCGTCGGCTTGTCCTTTGAGATACGCAATACACTCATCTGTAAAACGATAAGTAAGTTAGTAAGGAATTTCAATTGCATTAATAAATAATATGACGAAGTATTTTTGTTTCATTCAATAATTATTTTATATTAATTTATTATTAATATAGTAATTAATTATAAATTATTATATTATATATATATAATTAATATAATAATTTATAATTAATTATTCAATAATTATTAAATTTCCAAAATTATTTTCGTTACTTTGGAGTTCAAGTTAGAAGATTTTCATATTTTAGCTGCACAAAATTCATAATTTTGTGCAGCTAAAATTAAAGCGTTTTCGTTTGTATACATGTTAAGAAAAAACAGTGTGACTGCGAATATTACTCTCTCTCTCTCTCTCTCTCTCTCTCTCTCTTTCTCTCTCTCTTTAACTACTATCAAATTATGTGATACTTGTAATAAATATAAGAAAGAGGCAAATTAAAATATATTCAATTATACATTTGCAAAATTTAAGTGTCCGTAAAAGACATTGTCTTTTTCGTCGTAGCGCAGTGGCGTAGCAACTGAAACGTGATCGTAGTGAGTTCGATCAGTACTCAAGAGAATTACTATATTTAATAAATATTTTCATTTCCTCGCTCTGATAGGCAAACCATGGCATTGGTTTCGTCACTCAAGACACAATCTCTTAAAAATCTTGTAAAATGTGGTGAACGGAGTGTCTTAACCCTAGATTCTTTATGCCTATCCTAGATTATTTAAGCAGAAAAATGTGTGAGGCTGCCTCTAAATTGAAACATAATAAAAATCATACATGGACCATCCATGTATCTCGACGAAACATTCCGAAGCCGCAGTAATTAGTGACTGGACAATTTTCTCATAACGATACGAACATACATACATACATACATTTATAGTATCTATAGTAAATATTTGTAGCAATACCGTAATTAATATTTAGGTAGCTGCGTATTCAACAGTAAGCCGGAGATTAGTCGCCTGAGGACCATTCCTGTCCTGTTACCGATATTATTATTATGGGGATATTCATTATTTATTTATATATTTCCAATACATTTATGCTTGAGGCCAGTCGTGGCGCAACGGCACAAAGTGTGACTGTAAAACCGACTGGTTGTGGGTTCGATCTCCACTCAAAGAGATGAAATATGTACTTAAATTTATATTTCCATTTCTTCGCTCTGGTGTCGAGGCAAAGCGCGGCGTTGATGTCTGCCACTTAACACGCAATGCCTCCAGAATTGGCAGAAAGTGGGGAACGAAGTGTCTTACACTAGGTTCCCTCTGCCTACCCTGCTATGTGCGGGATACAACGTGAAGCTGATTCAATACATTTATTGTTATTGAAACGTTTGTCTTAATATCCGTTCAGGGAATGACCATATGATCAAAATGTACTCGAAATATGTTTTGTTTTATATGATTTATATGATTTTATTTATACATACTATTTTTATGTAAACGTAAATAAATACTAATAAACTACTAATAAAGTTAAGATGTATGTATATTCTTAATTTCTATATTTTTCTGTTTTTGCCAGTCATAAAACAATGCGAAATTGATTTTGCATTGCTAAGACAGTTGTGGTCAATAATGTATATACAAATGTGTAAAACTCCGTACAAAATTATAGAAAAATACTTATTTAGAAAACGTATAAAAATTTGAACGTAGCGGGACTCGAACCCGCGCCTCCTGGACCTGGTTCCAGTCTCGCTACGTTCAAATTTTTATACGTTTTCTAAATAAGTATTTTTCTTTCCTAAGTTAACACTTTAAAAATAGTTTAAAAAATTACAGAAAGTTATTGCCTTGCAAATAATATATTTTTTTCTTGTACAACAGAACAGGGGGAACAAATTCTTTTCATTTCCTCGGTCGAATTCTGTCACTCAGCAGCAGTATAAAACTTTGCCCATCTCTAAATCCGTAGTCAAATTATACAGTAACCGTTGTAATCTAAGAGCTGAGGTAAAGTGACCTAAATGGTTTTGAGAGATCAAGGCATTTATATACATATTCAATTTTCATGAAGTCAGTAGTTCTGATACTGGGTCTGTGCGTGTCAATAGATAACTGTGTGTATTGGTAACCGCAGGATCGATAACCTTCAGTATATATGGTATGATAAGAACAAAGCATTGCGGTTATATGTCAGTACCTAATTATGTTTGTAGGTATGTAGATCCTGGATCTTATTTCACGTAAAGCATGGCATGGTTTACTAAAGTGTTCCCACTTTCCGTTTTAGATCGGAGTGCCGTAACACTAGGATCTCTTTGCCTACCCTGCTACATGCGGAATACAACGTGAAGGTAAAAAAAAACATTATACCTGGTCGGATTCCAGAAGGCGTGGGTTCGAGTCCCGCTATGTTCAAATTTTTATACGTTTTGTAAATAAGTAACATTATATGTCACTGATAGGTCTTTAAGTTCAAAATAAATAATATTTCGGTTTTATTAAACCACTAGTGACGTCTTTTATCAAGAAAACAATGCAAAGAGAGATCGATAGACTAACTAACACCTTTCGTCATTTATTGCAAAATAAAAAAAAATCAGCTTCACGCTATAACCAGCACACAGCAGCAGAGAGGACGTAATGTCTCGTGACAAACGGAGTGTCAGTGTTAAGACACTCCATTTATCCTAATATATTAATAAAATATATATAAAAAAACATACCATAATTAATGTTGGGATGAACAGTTCGTATCCTAAGATAGTCCTGAAGGTTCTTCACTGCGGGATCATTCTCATAGTTCGTCATTTTTGTATGTCGACCGATTCGTTAGCAGATTAATAAAATATGGCAAAATAGGCGTGTAGTAAAACAATTTATATTTTTATGGGAAACCGCAATAGATAGGGGAGTTTGAGGCATTATGAAACATATGAAGTTAAATATATATAATATGTATTAATATATTTTAAGGTAATTATAAATAAAAGTTTTCTTATATTTATCAAAAATGTAAAAGTACAATTATATTACCTAGATAGTAAATAAAACAAATTTTAGTTTTATCTACTATCCAGGTAATATTATTAATCTTAATTTTCTTTTAGCTTAACGCTGTAAACAGGAGAACCCAGTGTTAAGACACTCCGTTCCCAATTTTCCGCTGAATTTTGGAGGCATTTTGTGTTGACTAGAGGAATTCAACCCCGGGTTTTGCCTCGACACTAGAGAGAAGAAAATAAAATATCTAGTATTTCATTTCCTCGAATGGAAATCGAACCCGTCACGTTTAAGCACTTGTGCCCCTGCAGCATGACTGGCCTCTGGTAATTTAAATGATTAATGATGATGTCGTAACTATAATTAAATTATTTATAATGTAAAGGATAATATAATTAACGCAAAAGATTTCCTTAACGATTACGTTTTGATAAATTATGTACCAAATTTATTATTTTGACACTCCGTTTATCACGAGACATTACGTTCTCTCTGCTGCTGTGTGCGTGAAGCTGTTTTTTTTTATTTTGCAATAAATGACGAAAGGTCTTAGTCTATCGATCTTTTATTTGACAATGGACGTTCTATTTTCTTGATAAAAGACGTCACTAGTGGTTTAATAAAATCGAAATATTATTTATTTTGAACTTAAAAACCTATGAGTGACATATAATGTATTTTTTTCACACTCCGAACTAAGACGGAAAGTTGGAGCACTTTTAAATACCGCCAATTAAGTAACACATTGTTTCGAAAATTGGGCGCAAGGTGGAGAACGAATTTAAACCTTTATAATTCTTTCTGCATACCATGCTAGAAATAAGGAATAGATTGCAGCAAAGACTATAATGCCAGCAAAATAATCCTATAATAAAACTCACAATAGTAACATACCAAGAGAAACAGAGAAAAAGAGAGTAATTTATTTCTGACTATTTTGCAAGTAGGTAAAAGGTACAAATAGTTAATAAGAGTCAATGAAATGAATGATAGAGCTAGTGATTGATTACTATTTTCAATCATTGCGTTCAAGTCAGGATGGCCGAGCGGTCTAAGGCGCTGCGTTCAGGTCGCAGTCCACTTCTGTGGGCGTGGGTTCGAATCCCACTTCTGACAAGATCATTTTTATTTCTTTTTGATACACTTCATTAATATTATTTTTATATCTTTAAAATTTGAAAGTGTATCTTATTCGTTTTCGTATAATATTTTTAGTTTCAAAAATCTATAATTGATGTTTTATTGAAGTAGTGTTTTACAGTCTAAGTAAAATATTGAAATAATAAGTAAAAAATAGTATATTATAATAAGAATATAACGCAATATATTTTTTCATTAAGTATGCTAAATAGTAATTAAAAATTATCACAATTAAAAATTAAATATACAGGAAACAGATTTTTTTTTGTGAACGCATTGCGTGCTTAATGCGCATGAATCTAAATTATTTCATTTGACTATTTGCTTTTTTTAATTTTTCAACGCAACAAAAGACTTCCGCCGCTTTGTTTTATAAGTGATATTTGATTTAATTGCACCTACACAAAGCTCAATTAATCTTCTAATGTTTACTTAACTTTTTTATATACATATTATATTTATAGTTAATTTTAAACCTAAAAGTGAAGCTTTACTTTTAAGTTTTTTTAGCTTCAAATTATATATCGTATATAGCGGGCCAGAAGGAACCTAGTAGCAAAACATTCCGTGTCCCAATATTTGAGTAGTTTTCGTAATATTGCGTGATAATTATTCTCCTTTGCCGGAGTGGAAATCATTCATTCCCTAAAGTGAGAATGGAACCTACACCTGTCGCATTTTTACAAACAAATGCTGTGTCGCTACGCCATGATGGTCATAAGACCGTAAAAAATATTTTGACGATAATGGTGATAATAATATTTTATATTTTAACACAATATAAATAATAAGAAAAAGGACAAGGATAAAAATGAATGATCTTATAAGAATACATAATAGTTAATAATATTGTATGTATATTGTTATGAGCTCACGCTACCCACTTTATCGTTACCATTGCTGTTTACTCTTCATTGATAAATTACCCACAATGTAAAAGCAAATTTGATAACGGTTGATGGAATTTTTTTATGAAATACCGACATATTTATAAGTCTTCAAATTAATGTTACTATTTTATTGGTATATGGTCCCAAAAACAAATAAATATAGAACCAGGGATATATAATAATAAATTACTCAATTTTCTTTCTATTTATAGAGTATACATTCCTTTTCTAAAAACATCATTGACTTCCGCCACTCAACGCGTAATGAATTAAGGATTCAGCGGAAAATGGCGCACGGAATGTCTTAATATATAACGGAGTGGCTTAACACTAGGTTTCCAGGTTCTCTCTGCCTATGCTGTACGAGGATATATCACGTGTTAAAATAAAAAAAATGTTCATATTGTAAGTAGCATGAAACAGCATCATGTTTTTTAGCTTAATAAATAACTATTGCGGTAATTAATAAAAAAAAAAGTAACTTATTGAACATCAAATATTTAACATCACTCAATCTTGATGGTTATCATTTATTTTTATAATAACTTTAAAAAAAATTGTCACCAACACACGCGATGTAAACATAGTATGACATATACCTGTATGACTATAGTCTGACAAAATCTGACTTAATAAAACATTATCCTTATAATGATAAATTATTTACCTATTACTTAACTGTAATAGACCATTTCAGAGGCCGTCGTGGCGAGATGGGATAGCGTCAGACTGTAAATGAACGGTATTGTGTTCAATATCGATTTTGGAAATAATTATTTCATTTTTTCCTCTGCCAAAAAAACAAAGCACTCAACACGAATTATCTCTTCTTCGTTCTGGTACAAAATGCAGAACTAATTTCTGCCAGTCAACACGGAATGTTTCGATAATTAGGCGGTACTTGGGACACAGAATGTCTTGATTAGATATTAGATTCCCTATGGCTAAAAAAACATATAAGCCTGAAACATATAAAAGATATGTATATTAAATTTCTTAATACATTAAAAATGAATTATGAAACGAAAATGTACTTACATGCATAAATATATTTGAATATTATCTTAGTTCTTGATACGTTTACGTTTACGTCTACGTGGTAGCTACTCAAACGTAAATAAATATTACGTCACGTACATTCAATAACTCAAAATAAACTACATTCATTATGATTATGGTGTCACGCAAGCGAAAAATCATGTTTATGGTTTGATTTATAGAATTCCTCCAAATTTAAAAATCGTTGACCGATAAAATTAAAATTTAAGTTATAATTTTTTTAACTTTAATTTTAATCCATCAGCTTCACGCTATATCCCGCACACAGTAAGGCACAGGGAAGGGTGTTAAGACACTATGTTCCCCACTTTCTGCTGATTCCTGAAGGCATTGCGTGATAAGTGACAGAACTCAACGCCGCGCTTTTGCCTCGACACCAGAGCGATGAAATGGAAATATAAATGTAAATAAATATTTCATTTCCTCGGGTGGGGATCGAATTTACAACTAGTCGATTTTACAGTCAAACTTTGTGCCCCTGCGCCACGACTGGCCTCAAACTGGAAATTTAAAATACTGTAGTCTTCTTTTGTAATAAATTATTATTATCCCCTATACTTACGAATAGGCTTCGTTTGTATTGTGCTGTGGAAATCCTGTAAACCTTTCACTTCCGTGTCGCTGTCATGTTTTACAGGATCATTTCCAAGCGTAGACATTGGTGGCTTTTCTAGCACTAGTCGATGGATTCAATATTATATAAATAAAGAGATTGATAAGTTTAACTCAACGATCTTACGAACAATTGGTTCTAATTGCAAATTTTTTTTCGTCTTGGATCTCTTCTCTCTCATCTTTCTCTCTTTATTTCTTACCTATATTTGACCATATAAGCGAAACTGCCAAATTAGTTAAGTGGATTTAAAATTTATATCAGCTATTTCTATATTTGAACACGACGCCATTTTAAACTTTTCTCCAAATAAATCGGTTAAAAACGCCTCCATATTTTTATAGAAACATTTCAAAATTTTACACTTTCAATATTACACTATGCTGTAGTAAATTCGATTTGCTATATGGTACTAAAATAAAAGGTACTAAAATAAATAATACATTTCACTTCGGTTGGTGCGCATAGTGGCGGGCACAGGTGTGTCATCTTAGATATTTGTGTTTTACTATTTCGAGAACTAGATTTGCTTTTAGATAGCGTTGACACCATTTCCGATACGATTTGTATAAGGAATGGCACTATATTTATAGTTCTGTTATATTGTTTGGTTCTTTAAATGAAAATGTTGAAAAGTAAATTGTATATTTAAATACTTAATATATTTTGGAGGTAAGCAGTTTCTTTTTTTTTTCTTTTAAATCTTGCGTTAAACCATTTCGTTCCTCACTTCGCGCCGAATTTTCAAGATATTGTGTTTATTGTCGCTGTAATATGAAGAGTATACCGCAAAATTTGGACTAGCATATAAGTACTACTGTGAAATCTTATTAATTATTTAACTTTATTGCAAATTAGAATGGTGTAATTTAAGATCACTTTTTTAACATCATTACAAACCTTTTTGGTTTTTTAGATGTTATATGTATTGTTGTTCTTTTATTAATTTTTAAATGGTAATAAATTGAAAAAAAAATGTGCAATCTTGATCTTGAAAATGCCAGGATTACAAGTTTACAGAATGAAGATATAATGGTTAGCTGAAAAGTTAAGTAATTTAATATTTGTTATTTTTAGCCTATTAGCTTTAGATATTCATTCAGCTTTACGCTGTATCCTGCACACAGCAGGGTAGGCAGAGGGAACCTAGTGTTAAGACACTCCGTTCCCCACTTTCTGCCGAATTCTAGAGGCATTGCGTGTTGATTGGCAGAACTCAACGGTATACTCTTCATATTACAGCGACAATAACCACAATATCTCGAAAATTGGGCGGGAAGTGAGGAATGAAATGGCATAACACTAGATATGTACGTTACAATTATCCTTGAATAATTTATCTTATTACATTTTTAATACAGAAAACGTAAAGTCCACTTACAAATATTATTTTATTCTAAATCTTAATTGTTATATACAACGCCAACTACGGTTGAAATTGAACACTGCTCTATTATATTTACAAAGTTTCCAAAAGTTGCCAAAGATGGCGCTATCGAGTATTATGTAAGAACAAAAGCTGAAATTGCAACCCTTAAATAAGTTTCTTTACAGATGTCGCTTACTTAAATTTCACATTAAAATACTATTTCATTACTATTTCATATTTCCGCTACTTTTATCTAAACCTATTCAAAATATTTAATTAATATTAAACAAAATGAAATCGGTACTCTAAACTATTTACTCATAGGGTCTGTGAGTAACTGTGAGTGAAGGAGACGAAATGAAAAATCAGAATGAAGAGTCTTGACGCTAGATTATCTCTGACCTTCATAGGTGCTAAGCGAAGTAAAAAATTTAAACTGAAAAAAAAGTATAATAATGTGGTTCTTTAATTTAGACTGTTTCCTTCCGCTTTAAGAAGGTAGCCATAGATAAATTATAATAAAAACCAGCAAAAATAATAACTATTTTAATAAAACTAAACTAAAAAAACTAATCTAGCTTCACGCTGTATCCCTAGCGGGATAGTCAGAGAGAACGGAGCTCCAAATGCTACGGTCTCTGCATACCTCTACTCTCATCAACCTCTTCATACTTGCCCTCCCCGGGGGATCCTTAAGCTTTTTTACGTAACCTTCCTCCAGTGTCTTTGATACTGTGTTTTCGAAGGTCAACCGAAGTCTCCCCTTGCCTCTCTTACCGCTTACTTTACCGTGATATTTTTTTTTGCCATTCTTTCATCACTTATTCGTTCGACGTGCCCAAACCAGCTGAGCACTTTCTTCTTCATTCTCACCGTGACATCCTCGCTGGTACCTGCCGTTCTGAGTATCTCTTCATTGCAGATTCGATCAGCTAGGCTGACTCCGCATATCCTACGAAGAGATCGCATCTCCACAGCATTCACCTTTCTTGCATTCTTCTTCTGCCAAACGTGAAGCTGTGCTGACGTTTCGCCGTCTCATCTATGCAGCTAACGCACCGTTAACGCGGCTTCCGTCAGCAATACGCTTTTCCGCATCCATCTCGTATCTTCCATCTCTACTAAACATACTTCCCAAACTACTAATTTAATATTTTTTATAAATATAAAGTATTCTTAACTTCCTGCAACTAAATAAGAAATATCCCTTTTACGAGAAAATACATGTTCCGTTGATATATATGTTGAGATATCAGCACGCCTGAAAAAATTCTCATTAGACAGCTTTGCCTTTTGTAGGACCACTTTAATATATGTTGTAATTTGTCCGTTGTATGTTTATATAAATCTCGTTTACTTCTAGTCCCTTTTAAATATGAAAGAATATTTTTTTTATCCAGCATATTGCATGGTAGGCAGAGGGAACCTAGTATCAGGACAACGTTTGAGACGAGACGTTGAGTAACTCAACGCCGAGTCCGAGAGTGCGAATGCGAAACCACAGCAGTGAATATGTTATATATTTACAATTGTTCGCCTTAAATAACATATCATGTCTAATTGAACTTACGACATATTAACTATACTCAAAGATGTTAATTAGAGTCTAATTAATAGTAAACCCGACAAAGTACATTTGTACTAATTTCACATGAAGTATTTGCCAATTGACTTCTCCAAGTGCGCCTGTCTATGGAGTACGGATGCTTTTGAAATTGAGAGCTCTTGCTCAACCGATACTACTATTCTTATGATTTATTGTTATGACTATTTTCCTCGTTTCAGCGCATTTTCCTATTGTCACTTAAATTTTTTTTTTTTGCTTTTTAGTGTTAAAAAATGTCTTAAGTGGATTGCCACCCCCCACCGAATTTTGGACACATTGCTTATTGAATGGCGGAACTCTACACCGTGCAGTGAATCGACACCAGAGCGAAGAAATAAACATGTTTAATATTTAATTTCTTCTAGTGGGTATTTGGTAACTGTCACGTTTACAGTCACACACCCGTTGTGCCCCTGCGCCACGACTAGCTTCAACGTAGTTTTGATGTGAAAAATAATTATGTATGCAATACTTACATTAATAATATAAATGTAGAGGTTTGTCACCCAACACGCGAAATCACTAAATAAACGAAAATGAAATATGCAAAAATTACTTAAAAGACTAAGCAAATTATCCAAAAGGTTTTTTTTATGCAAAAAGACAAGGTAAACGGGCGAACTGGTCACCTGATGTTAAGTGATCACCGCGTAATACCAGAGGAGCTCCAAATACGTTGCTGGCCTTTGAGATCGAGAATAACGCGCTTTTTTATGATACCCAAATCGTATCGGAAACAATACCATAGGCAGGCCGTTCCATAGTTACGCGTATAAGGAAATTCTCACGAAACCGCACATTAGTAGAGTGCCACGTATCAGGTGTTGTGGATGTTTGGTTGGAGGTTTGTGACGTACTGTTAGATTAAAGAATTCAATGACCGGTAACAGGTCAGTTCTTCAGAACACTCCCTATAATAAATGCGGTAGAGAACTGGAGACGTACAACACACAACAAAGCCAAAGTGAAGTGAAAAAGCCTTTCACAGATCATTGGATCGCCAACGATTCGAACGGCTTTACCCTGTCGTAGGCCTGTTGAATCGCGACTATACATGCTTAGGTTTGATTCTTACTTGGAGGAATGTTTACATTTAAACTGCTCTCATTTTCTTACTGTTAGAAGATAAGGCGTAGCATTGAATCTCCAAGAAAACAGACAAAACATTTTAAAAAAATAACTACTTTATCTATATGAATGAACTAATAAAGAGAATTGAACGTAAGACAACTTAGTACTTAGAATAGATTCCAGACTTCCAAATGATCAAGACATTTTCTATATAAAGGCAGTCTTCGCAAAGTGCAACTTATTTTACTGCACTCAAATCAAATTTTATTGATGGCAATATAATTTTACTGCATATTTATGCAGTTAATACAAAATCCTGAAATATGATTTAAATTTTCTTTTCTAGAAACGAATGTGAATATTTTATGCTTTTTTCTAAAAAATACCTGTTAAATATTAAAATTATTTTCATATTTCAAGCCTTATAACTATTGTATTGTTATAATAGTGTTGCTGGGAAATATAAGGTGACATATAATAAAAAATATCGTGCGCAACGGTACAGCAGCGTCTCATTCTTCACAGTCAAAAAGAGTACATCTGTCAATGTTGCATAAATACAAGAGGTGTGGCTTCGATTTCCGCTCGGGGGAATGAATTATTTTCACGTTCTCGCTCTGGTAATACAATAAAGTGCGGCTCAATACGCAATGTCTAGAAAATAGGATTGAAAGTATGGAACGGAGTGTTTTGGCATTAGGTTTCTTCTGCCTACCCTGCTGTATGTAGGATACGTCGTAAAGCTACAAAAAAATGTAAAGTTAAACTTAAATTTTAGTGTGCTTAAAAACAAGCTAAATAGAATATACAATAACAAAATATAAATGCTGTTAATAACTCTTAATATTTTATTTAAAAATTCTTCAATTAAGAAAAAACACCATCAAATTATGTGAGGTATTTTTTTTAAAACGCATAAAGACTAAAACTGAGGCCAGTCGTGGCGCAGTGGCACGAGGTGTGACTGTAAAACCGACTGGTTGTGGGTTCGATCCCCAGTCGAGGAGATGAAATATTTACTTAAATTTATATTTCCATTTCTTCGCTCTGGTGTCGAGGTTAAGCGCGGCGTTGAGTTCTGCCACTCAACACGCAATGCCTCCAGAATTCGGCAGAAAGTGGGGAACGGAGTGTCTTAACACTAGGTTCCCTCTGCCTACCCTGCTGTGTGCGGGATACAGCGTGAAGCTGATTTAAAACTACACATAGGCTAAAATTTATATCGTACGTTAAATCTGCCTTAAAGTTAGTTATGAACAAATTTATTTTAATCGGCTTAGCAATTTTAAACTTTTAACCACCAAAAAGCTTTTATATACAAACATACGTACGTACATACTACATATACAATCACGCTTCTAAAGAAGATGACGATAATATTATAACAATTAGAATATAAAAAAAAAATTATAAAATAAGAACCTGAATTTATTCTATCCATACCTCCATACCAATATTATAAATTTGGAAGGAACTTTATCTGTCTGTCTGTGACGCAATCAGGGCTAAACCGCTGATCCATTTGTGATAAAATTTCATATTGAGATATTTGAGGGTCTTGGAATAGACATAGGTCACTTTTTTTTTAATTAATCAATTTATGGATAAAAACTTACAATTGTTTTTACTTCGGGGGTTTCTAAATATTATAAACACAAAGATTTTGATACTGTTTACTTTTACATACATAAATTATAATAGAACTTGGAACTTACCCCTGCCCCGTACATTACTCTTAAGTGCTTATTTCCTTAACTACTTTATTAATGTCTTTCTATATACATATATAAAACCTAAGTTTGCTAGTATATAGCGTTTATAAAACCTAACCTAAGTGTATAGGACTTGTCACCTCTCTCTCTCTCTCACTTTTCATTTGTAATTGTTGTAATGGAATTCAAACTAAACAACTCGTGTAGAATTTCGACTGCATGTATGTATGACGTATGATAGTGTAATCTCATATGTAGATGTGTGATTCATTTGTAGATGTATAATTGTGTGATGCCCAAGTGCCAAAGGAAGGGTTATGTTTTATGTAAAATGAAATCATAAATCAGTTGAGGCCAGTTGATGGCGCAGGGGCATGAAGTGTGACTGCAAATCGACTGGTTGTGGATTCGATTCCCACTCGAGGAGATGAAATATTTACTTAAATTTCCATTTCTTCGCTTTGGTGTCGAGGCATAGCGCGGCGTTGAGTTCTGCCACTCAACACGCAATGCCTCCAGAATGCGGCAGAAAGTGGGGAACAGAGTGTCTTAACACTAGATTCCCTCTGCCTACCCTGCTGTGTGCGGGATACAGCGTGGATCAGCTTCACACTGTTTTATGTAATATATTTTATTAAAATGTTAAAATCACAGTTAGATATAGGTACAAATTGTACAATCAATTACATCGTACATTCATTAACTAACATAACCCTAAATAAATTAAACTTAATATAACGTAATAACCGATACAAAATAAAACTACCAAACTAGATATATTTTCAACGTTCTCCAACGACAAGTACCTACATAGTTCTTGAAACAAATAAAATTTGAGCTCACTTTATTGTTTCAAGTCCCACTGCAAACTAGAGTTGTCATCGGAGTGGAACAATTGCTGTTAGCTACCTGGACTTAGGTTTCTATTTATAAAATATGTTATTATATTGTGCTATAAATATGAAGCCTTCGTGGCGCAGTGTACACGTATATACGCGTCAGTTGTGGGTTCCATTCTCACTTGGGGTATGAAATAATTTAAATGAAATAATTTAATTCCTTGCTGTGGTATCAAAACAAAAACTCCTTATACTTCGCAATAATAGCGTAATCCCGCATATAGAACGGTACACAAGGAAAACCCAGTATTAAATCACTCCGTTTCTCACTTTCCGCCAGATTCTGGAGGTATTGCATGTTAAGTAGCGAAGCTCAACGCCGTGCTTTGCCTCCTGACCGAGAAAGATGAAATGAAAATATAAAATATTTAACTT
Source organism: Heliconius hermathena (assembly GCA_013403705.1). NCBI lineage: Eukaryota > Metazoa > Arthropoda > Insecta > Lepidoptera > Nymphalidae > Heliconius > Heliconius hermathena. The sequence continues at coordinate 293,478 of JAAIXJ010001681.1, forward strand.
CCTCGAGTGGAAATCGAAACCACAACCAATTGCGCTTACAGTCGCACACTTGGGCCTCTACGCCACGACTAGACTCATTATAATATATCTCAATTATTATGTTAGTACATCAAAATGAGTATCGACAGAACTCTAATAACAAAAAAGTCAAGCACAAGAACAATACAAAGTAGGTATGGATAGCGTCTGTTGCTAACGCAACGGATGTAGGTTCGCTTCCCACTCGGGTAATGAATTTTTAGCTCGCCGTTGGGTTCCACCACTCAACACGCCATGTCTCGAAAATTGTGAAGCGAAGCTAAAAAAGTCATACATATGCAATATGCAATTAAACTGTCGGGAAAAATGTCATTATTATTATAGCTATAATAACGTTGACGTCCGAAGAAACATAAAACTAATGATCTTCACTCAAGCTGTTGTAGACATAAAGTAAATTCCTTCACTCGCGACGGAAATTATAATTTTTGAGTCCTTTTTACTTTATTATTCTCTCATATATTCATTATATTAAATTACGTTTTAATTTACCTTCTTAGGAAGAATTTAAGGCACACAGTACCTTTCTTCACATTTTTACAAATGTTAGAATGCAATCAACAGATTTAATAAAAAAAAAATATTTATTTGTATGCAATCAACAAATTTAATAAAAAAATGTAATTAATCTTTACATATTCATATAAATCCAAAATTAGAACACCAAGCGTTTGCCAAAATACACAACCGTCTGTCATAGTAATTCAAAGTGAGAAATATAGTGAACCCAATATAATTATAAATTAGTTGTTATTTTCACACTGTAATAGTGAAACTACTTGTCACTGGTTGTCAGAATATGAATAAACATTTAACACGTGACGTCTAGAAAACCAATAGATATGACGGAGACCAACCAAGCTTCACCTTTAAAATAGACTTATTAACCTGTGAATTTTGTTAAATTATAATTTTTTATATGACCTACAAATACTGTCAAAACGCTAATTCTTAATATCTTAAATTGATATAGATAAAATTTAAATGATGTTAAAAATTTTACAAAAACATTCACCTTATTAAAGATTTCCCCTAAATATTCCCATACAAACCTACATAAAAATAAATTTTGCTTGCTAAATCTGCAATGATCGTGTTATATTCAACATTAGTGTCCTGTTCGCGGCTTCGCCCGCTTTAACTACATTAATATAGTATGCATGTGACAACTTACACGCGTACATCGTTGGTAAGTGACTTAATAATATTTTATAAAGATTACATGTACTTATATAAGAAAATAATATGAAAATTTGACATAATTATTTTTAGCTTTACTTTACTTGTAACCATGATAAAACAGGATAAGGAAAGGGAATATACCCACAAATTGGCCAATTTTCAAGATATTGGTGTTAACGCTGCGCTTAGTCTTATTAACGAATCGAGAAATTGAAAATAATTCGTTGCCCCGACTTGGAATCGAACTTATTACCGACGAGCTTATAGTCAGACGTTATGCCGCTGCGCTACGACGGTCTCAACAAAGACATAAATATTACAATATTATTTTCATAACTAAATGAAGATAGTCTAGCCAAAATGTTGTCAGTGACAATTCCGTACAAAATATTCGTGTTAAACGGCACCAGAATAATCTTGGCCGCCTCTCTTTCTAAATAAATCACAAATATGTTTAAAACTAGTCGCATATTGGTTTTTTATGTTCTCATAAGTTTCACATTTCAGTTTTACTATTTTTATTGATCCATAAAATACGTTAGTAGTTACATTAAAAGTCGTTGTTGGAGCGTTGGTCCGAATTACTAAAATTAATTTTATTACTGTGCTTTAGATTGGTTTAGTGTAGCTTGAGTGCTTTGGCTCTAAGCAATAAAGTGGGACAAAATTTCTATACAGGCTAAAAGTAACATTATTCCTTTCCGATTTATTTATCAGTTAATAAAATATTATAAAAAATAGACAAATGTGAAATGGCACAGCGTATCACTGTTACCGCAAAGGCTGTGTGTTCGAGTCCCAGTCGGGGAAATTAATTATGCAAAATTGTTATTTCATTGCTCTAGTAATAAGTTAAAACGCGACATTGAGTAGCACCACTCAACACGGAATGTCTCGAGAATACGGAGGAAAATGGAAAACGGAGTGTCTTATCCTTAAGATCGCTCTACCTACCCTGCTATATGCGGAATACATCGTAAAGCTAAAAAAATCTGACTATAAATGCGACGACTATGTGTTCGAATTCGTTACATTATTTTCACTTTTCTCCCTTAAGTAACACGACAAAGAAGCTTTCTTTGCCTAGGCATCTAAATGCAGGATACGGCGTTAAGTTGTGTAGCTATCCGGCAAGGGAAAAAACGTGAAACGAAGAAAAAACCATTGTGAAAATCTTTCTTCTTTTGAAATTGGTTAAGACAACTTTTCTTGTGAAAAATCAGAGTACTCTAGCAAGAGTGATGTTTGACCTAACGACGATCAACAACCATTAGTTCACAAGTTCTATTCGTCTTTTAAAAATAAATCTTGTAAAGAGTTACATTTATCTTTTCTAATTTAAGTTAAAGCTGGTATTGGTTTTATATTTTATGTGAGAACATAAATATTTGTGCAGATAAGATTTTTTTTTTCGTTTTACCTATTTAAGAAAAATAACTGCACGCTATAAGTATGAAGCTATATAGTATGGTAGACAAAAGGAACCTAGTGTTAAGACTCTCTGTTCTCTATTTTTCGCTCAGTTTTTGAGACATTGCGTGTTGAAACTCAACGCAGTGTTTTGTCTTATTATCAGAAAGAGTCCCCCGTGTGGGGATCGAAACTACAACCGCCATATCACGTCACAGTCGGACACTGTGCCGCTGCACCACGCCGGGCATTTTACTCAAAAAAAATTTTTTACACAATTAATAAATTGTAATAATTTGTGTTACGTACATAAAAAATGTTTCCATATTCCAAACAATAATCTGGAAAACAAGTTTACTTTCTCGAGAGTATGAATACAAATATATAGACATGCTAATATTGTCCTTGGCTTAAATATCCCGCTTAGCCTTTCAAATCTGTTGACAGAAACACTTTAATAAAATACATGGTGATTTTTGTTATGTAAGATCCAAAATAATAGTGCTGAAATAATATATATTTTTTATTTGTCGTACTTTAAACTACAATATTCCTGTTTAACTCTGCTTCGTTTATATTGTTATTTTTATTCTTATAGCAAAGGTACTTTTTATCTATTTTTCAAATAATCCGTGAAGTCTAAGCTGAATTTTGTATTTGTGTTATTGTTCATTTATTATGTAGTTGTATTTATTATTAGGTGTAACGTAACTTGCCTGACCTAGCTGCTTTATACTGCTTTTTAACAACTGGCCTCTTTTACTACTGCACAGGAATGGAAAAATGTATGTATAGCTCTACTTTAAATGGTTACTCACACAAGTGCAAAACTAAGTTAATAACAACTTTCTTGAGACACAAAACATGAAGTAAACATAATAAAATTCATTTTATTTAGATATTGTGAGGTCTGAATTAAATAAGTCAACCAAAAAGCTAATTCCTATATATAAGATAAACATACAAACATTTGACTTTTCCTCGATATATATAGCTACGGTTTGGTTTTCACGCGTACGTAATAACGATCGTAAGTTAGCTTCTTTTCAGCAATTTCAAAGGAAGGTTATTACACCATGTTGGAGTCTGTCTTAGCGCAGTGGGGCAGGACATGCAACGGTTGTTACTTAGATCCCACTGGAAGAAGGAAAACGACAAAATGAGTTGTTGAGTTCTGCTATTCATATTTATTATTATTCATTTGAATTTTATATTAAATCAGGAGTTGCAGATTTAACTCCGCAACTTACCTTTCTCAGGAGACACCATAAACTCTTCTAGAAAACTTATCTACGCTGATGCGTCAAAAGGCTACTTTATTCTTACAAATTGAGTAATAATTGAAATGTAATCAGTGATATAGTGATATATTACTAATCTGTCTGCCTCCAGAATTCGGCAGAAAGTGGGGGACGGAGTGTCTTAACACTAGGTTCCCTCTGCCTACCCTGCTGTGTGCGGGATACAGCGTGAAGCTGATTTAATTTTTTTTAGTAAGAGTATTCAAATGATTTGTGTAAAAACTTATATACAAATAAATACTTTAATATTAAACGATTATACAAAAAACTACATAGAATAAAAAAATGATTGTGAAATTTCTTTTAACAAACAGAAAAAAATATCATAATGAAATTATTATATTTATATAAGTATTAGATATCATTAAAGAGTAAAAATATATATTTTCAAGAAGGGAAAGGAAACGAAGCGACTGCGGCCTATTAATTCTGCCCTTGAACTGGATTTCGATCCACAATCATTAGGGACGTGGTTAGCCGAACTACCACAAAAGGCACTCGAATTAGGTAGCGTTTTGGTGTAGTATTGGTAAGCGCCTTAACGAATATCTTCTGTTAATAAATTCTATTCGGGAATTAATTCTATAATTTGGGAAATTAATGTTAAAGTCGATTAAAGGGTAACATTATGGGCATAGGAATAGGAATGTATCTGAGTATACACTATGGTTGTCGGTTCATATCAATGAAAAATTGTTTACATTAGAAATATTTATCTCTTGGGACTTGTTACAAGTAAAAATGAGACAATAGTTAAAAATAACAGTTTTAAAATATATGTCTTTCCCTTTATATTACACTTCTCTGCCCTACTACGTCTACTGTTGGAAACAATTTTCTTATTGTATTTTTTCATTCATTTATATTTATTGTATAATACATGCAATAAAAAATGTTATATTATTTTTTATAATCGATATTTAACGATTTAAGCACGCATATTAACCATTATTCGGCTACAGTTAGTTACAGACAAAGTAAATAAATCAACTAACACAAAAGACTCTCAAACTATATTAACTTGTTTACTCCCCACGGAATACTGTAACAAAGTATCGTATAAATGATAAATAAAAGCCAAGTTTTTTTGTATTACAATATTGTAGAGTTTATGCTGGGCTTATTAACATAATAGAGTCACAAAGGGAAAGTTGTCATTTTGTTTTATCTGACTTAAAAATGGTTTTATTGTCAGTGGAGGTGGATAGAGTGACCAAGTTCTTTCTAAGTAGTGATTGCATAAAAAACTTGCCTCATCTAATTTAGAGATTTAGTAGCACAATTCAATATCATGAAAGAAATGCATAAATAATTTAATGTCATTTAAATACTTTCGAGATACAATAGAGAACCTAGTGTCAAGATAGTCTGTGCTTTATTTTCTGCCTGAATTCAAGACATTATTTGAACATTACAAGAACGTATCGCCGCGCTTTGTTTTTCAGAGCAGGAAATAAATACTATTCTTTTCTCCAAGTAGGAAACCTCTAACTACAATCAGAAACTGTCCCACTGGTCACAGTGGCCTCTATAGTATCATTTTAACCTACAATTCTACTCTGAAACCTCTACACTAACTAAATATATTTAGTTTGATGGTTAAATATTATTAGGTATATATTTCTTTCTTTATTCTCGTAAGAGAACTGTCTGATCTGTTTAAAAGTTGTTAGGGTTATAAATAGTCAAGTATATTTGAACGGTACTCCGACGTTTTGGCTAGGAAGAAGTTTTATTTATAGTATAGTTTACTATCAACATTTTAATCGATTACCTACTTTCTTCTATCTGAGCATTTTATTGCAAAATCATATTTTAATGGCCAGTATACGAATGATATTTTGAAATAATTTTAAAAAATACCTTGACTATCAAATAGAGCTTGAGTTTTCGTATATATATATATATATATATATATATATATATATATATATATATATATATATATATATATATATGTAAGCACCGTGTCGGTTGCTTAGTTCATTTGATAGATGGCGCTACGTTCCACAGAGGATCGGAGACCGACGCTCGCCGTTGCTGCCATTTTGAATTGATCTAACGTACAATACATAACTTTCATTTTAAATTATTTACCGTTTAAAAGTTGATATTAATTATAGTCTTATTCATTGTGGAATTAAGTGTAATAGCTAGTAAAAGTATTATAAGTCAATACTACATGAGTGCATGGACATTTAATTGTCGATTCTCTTTTTTAGGTTAGTGGTTTTATTGTTTTATTTTATTGGGTTTTTTTTATATTTAAATATTATTATTAATCTTATAAATAAATCTCTTTTTTAGACGAATCACATTGTGTTATGCATTGCTAAATCCCAACATTAAAAAGTAATCTTATAAATCGACAATTTCTATACGTGTCACGCATGAACAATGGAGAAATTAAAATTTGAATTTATTGTAAAAGCCAAATCAGAGGATAGTAAAACAAATATATATGCCATAACAACGATTACTGATACACTAAATCAAACTTTTATTGTACCTGAAAAATATCAACCTATTCATTTACACAAGGAAATAATAAATCATAATATATTTGAAAAAGTAAAGAAATCCCTCCAGAAGAGGCATGATAAAAGACAGGTATGGATAACTTTAAATAAAGAGATGAAATCAATATATTTAGATGATGACAACATACAATTTGATGGGTTTTTACTTGAGAAATTTGAACAAGAAAATGAGTCATCTTCAAATTTACCTACATTAAATAAATCATTCCAAAAATCAGAAAATAAAATGAGATTATTAGAAGAATTTTCAATAGAAAAGTTTTCAAGAAATACAACAAATGTTATTCAATGGTTAAACTCATTTGAAAGTGAATGTGTACGTTTACAAATAGAAACGGATATAAAAAAAATTGAAATTTTAAGATTACTGTTGGAAGATACTTATAAAGACTGGTATAGTTCAATGATTATAAAACATACTATAGATTCAGATTGGTCTGTATGGAGGAAAAGTTTCAGTGACACATTTGCTAATAAAGGTTGGTCACCAATAAGATATGCCATGAATTTCAAATATATACAAGGCTCAATATTAGAATATGCTATAAAAAAAGAGAGATATCTGCTGGAAATAAACAAATCTATAGACACATCAACTTTAATTGATTTAATTGCCATTGGGTTGCCTAACATTATAACAGATAAAATAGAGAGAGAAAGCCTAAAAGATGTGAATGACCTATTTAATTACATAAGAGGACTGGAACATTTAACAAGGAAAAACGACACAAAGATAACTTCAAACACTGGAAATAAATATAAATATAGTAGACAAGAAATGAAGTTAAATGTGAAAAAATCGTGCACGATTTGTGAAAATAAAGGAAAATTTAATAGATTTCATCCTGAAAATATTTGCTGGTTTAAAAATGAAAAAAATACAACTGAAGACAGAAATTTAAATTCTAATTCAATATTACAAGTTGAGTTGAGCAATGAGGATCCAAAAAACTAAAATTCCCTCCACTAATTGAGATTAAGGTTATATTAAATGATACATTAGAAACTAAGGGACTGTATGACCCTGGCTCTAGAATAACTTTAATAAATTCAAAGTTAGTTCATGTTACCAATACAAAACAAAATAAATTTCATGGGACGATAAAAACAATAAGTGGAGGGGGCAAAACCAAAGGATTGATTACATTACATGCAAAAATATTGAATAAAGCAAATAAAATAAATGCATTTATCTTTGAAAATGAAAATTTTGACTATGATCTAATCTTAGGGCTAGATACAATCAATAAATTTGGGTTGACTCATGATGAGAATTTAAATATCCAAATACAAAAAAAAGAATATTTAAAAATAAATAGTAAAAATATAGAGGAAAATGAGTATGGAGTAAACTTTAATGAAGGTATAGATACAAACAAATTTAATATAGTATAACAGATGTAATAAAAACACAGCGTTGAATCTGTACTTATTATATTTATTTATAAATTTTGGCAGAGATTCGCCTTATAACGCACACGATACAAAAATAAACTCCAAATGCGGGGTACGGCTAATTTATACACTTTTCTCCCACCCTCTGGCTTTAAAACGTCAGCTGTCAATGTCAGCATTGGCGGGCTCGGCTCTTTGGCAGGCATGGCTGGCTTGGCTGGCAGGACTTTCGCTGGCATATGCGGCTTAACGTTACAATAGATACAGAACACTTAAATAATAATCAAAGAGAACAAATAAATAATTTATTGGACAGTTACAGAGATATTTTATATTATTATTCCTCTCACTTGTGGATACTCTCGAAGATCGGACGTGTGTATTGTAGTAAATTTTAAATAAATCGTTATTATTTTGAGAATTTTTATAAGGAAAAAAGGCCGACGGACTACCAGGCGCCCATATCGAACAGAAGATTGTTCTATACCATGCGTGAGTAGCACATAAATAATTAGAAAGTAACAAACATAGTCGCGTTTCTTGCTACTGCGCTACTAAGCCAATCACTGACTGTGACGATACTGTGACGTAGAAATCAGCTGCCTTAATGCACCAGCTTGACCTTTGACCACAGCAATCTTTTAACGGACTGTCGCTCTTGTAACTGATATTCCAAACTCCTTTGAAAATATTAATTTTAATAATGTTAGGCGAACCAACGAATCAGACACAAAATCCAGCTTTTACAATAAATTTATTTACACTTGTTATATACACATATATTCTCGTAGTCACAATATTGAAATATGAATTGTAATGACAAGTTGTCTTGACAATATCTTAGAACGTAATGAACATGAGTGCCGTGTCGTTTGTGCTTATATTGGAAATCCACCGGAAAAGACGCAGCACACTACCGCCACTTAATACAATCGATAATGGAAACAATATCAAATGACGTACTCGTAATTACAGTGACA
>JAAIXJ010001681.1:302883-318332 GCA_013403705.1 Heliconius hermathena
ATATATATATATATCAAATTATTTTTAGTTTTCTACAGGATTGGTAAGAACAATAAGCCTAAATTATCAAAATAAACTGAAAAAGAATAATATAATAAGTAGACATAAGTAAGTAAATAAATATTAAATAAAAATCCGTATAGTTCAAGCGGGCGAAACCGCGTGGGTCCACCAGTTAAATATATAACTATACACAATGTGCCACATTTTTCATAATTCTCATACACAATGATTCATTATTCTATGACGAATTTATAATTCTTATGATAAATATAATACGCGAACTACAAAACATGCAAAGCTAGCATTAAGCTTATCTTTGGTCGCACATTTCAAAAACCTATTATTTCAAAATCTATTTATGTACTTTATGGTTAACAACAATATATTATTTTTTATTTCATTATTGAGTGGTTGGAGCCGTTCTCATTACGACACTTCCGCCCCCCACTTTATGCGGAATTCTAGAGCCATTAGTGCTGTGTGGTGGAACTCAACGCCGTTCTCTAGTAGTGAAGAAGATATATTTTCCACTTCCTCGAGTGGTAATCAAAACCACAGCGTAATCACAATATACAAAAATAAATTGCTTAATTTCCAAACAACACAAATATGTAAAAATATAATACAGTAAAAGCTTTTAAAACAAAATGGATATCTTTTCATAAATTTCCTTATAGTATCGCGGTAAGCAGAACACTAAACGTGACAAGTGAAGGTTACGTGACTTACTTTTGATAATATTTGCATTCACGTTATATCAAAAGTGATTTCTATGACACATATTCTTAGATTGAGGCCAGTCGTGGGGCATTAGCACAACTGTGTAAAAGCGGCAGGTTGTAGGTTCGATTCAGACTGGAGGAAATAAAATATTTCAGATTTCTTATCCCTTTCTGATGACGACGCCTAGCGCGGCGTTGAGTTCCGCCATTCTACACGCAGTGCTTCCAGAATTTAGCAGAAACTGGTGAACATAAATGTCTTAATGAGAACGGAGCGTCTTAATATGTAAACCTAAAAGAAAAATGTAGTATATAATAATGAAAAAATATTTTCATTAATAACTATAAACAATTTTTTTTTTTTCATTTTAAACAATCGTTTTCTTGTAATTTCACCCACGTGGAATGATGGAAATAATTGACTTGTGTTTGGCTCATAACACATTCTAATTGCGCTAGATAACTGTGGTCGCAGGTACAATGGGTTTCATCAAAATTAACTTGATGTAAAATAGCATATTAACAATATTATTACGTAATCGTAAATGATAATACAATGGTTTTGATTTGGAATCAAATCCTAAATACATATCCGGTTTTATTAGACAAAATTAGACGCCGAATTCCTGCCATCCGAAACACATAACTATTACAGTATTTATAGCCTACAGGTTCGTTCAATAAATCACAGAAAGTAAATCTTCTGCCAAGCTATAAAACCATTCAAATGAATGGTGAATACTTACACCGGTAAATTGGTGCTTTTTTTAACACGCTTTTATCAGATTTACTTGTAACTATATAACAAAATTTAAGAAACGTATTAGCAGAATAGAAGAATTTGACATACTTGTAACAATTATATCATAATTAAACCTATTTGTTATACGTATCCTGGGTGTCAATACAAAAATATAGTATCATCGAGCTGATCTGATGATGGAGTCAGGACCCGTAAACTAGCTACCATATTAGCTTATATTTTATAGCTCCGATTACACTCTATAGAACTTGTATCACTTGGCTTAGACGATCGTTTTTAATTTTCCTATAAATTATGTTTTTTTTGGTCCTAAAATTTACTTCATTGTATAACACACACCAGTGCAAAGAGAGAAACTGTCGTATTATAAAAAAATAAAATAAATATAAACTATCATCTTTTCTTTTTGAAAATTCTAACTATTTATTTTAAGCTAATATATAGAGTACCATATAATAATATCGATTGAGCTTAGTTCAAAAAAACCTGAAAAATATAGGAACTTAATAGGATACTCTATATGAAATAGACAGACGATTACTATTGGCTGCCTTGCCTTAGTCACATTATTTTTATAATATAAAAGAAGTTATTACGAAGAGAAAGTTAAGTACTAAACCAATTCACGGACTTTATAGCTTATAATTTCTGAGATTACTAACAATGGCCACGAACTAACTGCAAAATAGTTCTACCGCCACCGTCCATTTCAAAAACGTACCTCCATTTTTGAACAGAATAACATGAATTGTGTATTACGACTGGAAATAATTATTTCGTAAAATATATGTGTAAATAAAATGTAAAAACTATATATTAAAGCTCGGTATAATATTACAGTTGAATAAGCTATTTTTATTATAGTAGCGTAAAATATTATATATTGAAGCGGTCATGGCGCAGTGGCTTCGCGTCTGACTGTAAAAGCGACGATTTTGGAGTTCTATTCCGACTCAGTGAAAAGTAATATTTTTATTTCCTCGCTCTAGTAATAAGATGAAGCAAGGTGTTGGTGTAAGTTTTCTCTATCTATCTTGTTATATACGATATACAGCGTGGTGAAGCTTGTAAAAAATATACTTACATACTCTATAGTATAAGTATCCCACTTCTTTCTCTCTTTTCTTTATTTCTGGTTAAATTTTATTTATTTTACCATATTTTTAATAAAAAAATTGTCTAGAAAAAATTTTTACTCAGAAAAACCTCAGAACTTTTAAACAAAAAATCTTATGAAGAAAATTTAATTTCTTCTTTTTAGTGTTATGTGTCCCATTTACATACTGCATTTAGAACAGCGCTTTCTGACAAGTGTTCCAAATTTTATAAAAACGCGTAATGATATCTAGGATACGGGAAATATGGTAAGGTAGACAGAGTTAAAGCTTTAGTTAAACGGCGGAACCCAACGCCGCACTTTATTTTTACACAATAGTTAAAGAGATACCTAATAGAGATAGTAAATTTATACATTTTCATATTTGCGAAGAAAATAATTTTTCACAACAATTAATTATTATCCTTTCCACGCATTCCTATCATTTATCAGCTCTACCCTCTATATGTATGTATGTATGTACGTATGTACGTTGAACATAAACCGCGATAAGCTTCATATAAAATATACAAGTGGAATCAGTGGACAATATCTATAAAGTCCTGCTAATACGTTACGTAGAGGTATCGCAAAATACACATTAGAAGTGAAGTCGATTTCCGAATAAGGAAAGATGAAGAACAAAAAAAGCTATTTTGAGTTTCTAAAGTATTATTCCGTAATATGAAATAAACCACCAAAGAAAACAAATTTTAGAAAACGTATAAAATTAAACGCATGGGGCTCCCTTAAAAAAAATAAAAAAATATATATATAAAAAAAATCTTCATAGTGCTCTTGTGAACGTGTATGACATTTATTCGTATTTAAAAAAGATAATATTGGCTAATTTTACAGCACTTTATAATTATGTTTAATTATGTTTATAAAATACGAAAGTAACATTGAGCAGTTTTCGTTTTAATATAAGAAAATTCTATTAGTGATTAGGTACATTGCGAAATTATATTTTAAGGTGATAAGAGAAGCGAACGGAGCGTATAGGATATATGATTTACATTGCAAATTGCTCTTAACCATATTATACCCCGCGGCTCCCGAGTGGCATCGCCCGCTTGAACTATACGAATATTTATTTAATTCAACTCGCGACAACTGTCATATTTAATAGAAAAATATTTTACTGTAATGTTGGACAATCTTTAATATATTTTTCAGTGAGTCTCATAAAAAATAGTTTAGTTGTTCCTAAGATTAGCCCAGACAAACATAAAGACCGACAGACACACAAAAAAATATTTGTTTGCGTTTCAGGATAGTTTAAATAAGTATTATATATGCATTTATAACATTTTTAAAGTGTTCATCCACACTTAGGAAAGAAAAATATTTATTTAGAAAACGTATAAAAATTTGAACGTAGCGGGACTCGAAACCGCGCCTCCTCCGTTCACGTTGAACGGCTTATGGCTTATAGCTTAGTGGTCAGAGCGCCTGGTTGGTTTTCAGGAGGCGCGGGTTCGAGTTCCGCTACGTTAAATTTTTTATACGTTTTCTAAATAAATAAGTATATGCACTTAAAAAAATCCGGTTTTTTTTTCGAATCACACACCCTTTATTTTATTTATATGTGTAAATTGTTCTCCATATTATCGTTTGCTAAAATAAAACCTAAAAAGTTTTTGTTATTTATTGGTAAAGGCAGAATTTTTGAGAGAGCTATGTCTCAAGAATTAGGCAGTGCATGTGAAACGGGGTGCCTTACCTCCAGGTTCTTGCGGTCTATCCTGGTATATACGGAATACAACGTGAAGCATCTATGGTAGTGTGATTAAAAATATAATTGTATACTTAGTGCATTTATATAAAAAAAATAATTCAAACGGTCACATTAAAACCGTTCACGTTCAGGGAAATGGGCCACTCTTACTCTATACTCCATATTTCTGTTCTATTGAAAAATATACTGAACTTGTTAAAAGTATTTTCTCGAAATAGTTAGCGAGCAGTAATTTATTTTATAATTTGAAGCGGTATAACGCCTTTCCTTGTTTTGAAAGCGTACTACGGATATATTTATAAATACATTTATTTATTTTTTAAGCTTTAATTAAACTTCACGCTATATTCCGCACAAAGCCGAGTAGGCAGTGGAAACTTAGAAACCTAGTGTTAAAACACTCTGTTCTCATTAAGACATTTCGGTTCCCCACTTTCCGCCGAGTATCGAAACTAACAGCGCGCTTAGTTTTCGTTTTTTCCTACGAAACCGCACAGTAGTGAAGTGCCACGTATCCAGATGGTGTGGATGGTGCTTGAGTTCATAACGTATGGTGCGGTTTAAGAATTCAGCGGCATTTCATAAGTCAGACAGTTCCCCAGAATACTCCCCCATCTGGACACTCCACCACTGTGCGGTTTCATAGGAACTTCCTTCCACGCGCCACGCAACTGTGGAAAGGCCTACCTGCGGCAGTGTATGGTCTATACGACCAGGTCTATACGACCTGGATACCTTCAAAAGCATGTCTATTGCCACGTTGTCTAATAACATAGTTAATTATGAATAATACAAACTATATATTTTTAATACCATATTAATCGAGACGAGTTCGTGTATTGTCGTCCCGAGTGTCGCGACCGTCGTTCTGTCTATATAGGTGGTGGTGATGCTGGAAGGCAGCGGTCGAGTCGAACTCTTAAGTACTACGGTACTAATAAATATGATGCACATAAAGACTCGTACCAAGTATATTATAAATATAATATAATAATTCGAAGCCTATGATGGCACGATCTTTTAGGATCGAATTTCTTATAAAGGCAATATATGTGTAGGGGCGACACATATTGTGGATCCAAGTGATCTTTGACCAATATTATGATATTGAATGTTGCTTGACGTCGCGGAAGCTGACGTGATGGGCTTATGCGAACTGTTATAGCGACATTAACTATGTCGTGGCTGATGCCGTCTCGCAGTACGCTCGCGATACGTAAGCTGTGCTTGTATGGCGTTGGTCATTGACATATTATATACCACTTCTACGACTTGGTATACGACTAGTAGGTGTGTGGTGCTATTTTATGTCCCAGCTCCGGTGTATGTAGTAGTGTCCGCCCTCATACGGGTGTGTGGTGCTATTTTATGTCCTGGAACTCTGGTGTATGTAGTAGTGTCCGCCTACGGTTCGAGACACGACTGTGGGGTGTGTGCCGTGCGTTTATTTAACATATCGGCCGCCTAGCGGTAGTGCGTTCGTTCCAACGACTTATATTGATCTCACAAATCAATCAACATCACGAATCACCATTCTAATACAATCTTAATATAAACAAGCGTAACAAGTACCTTCGGAAAGATCACACACAAACGTCTCGGAGGGTTCAACGATGACTGTAAAGCCACGGTCTGGTCGGAACTCACGGTGTAGGGGCGGGGCGGTGCCCGTACTCTTTCTTCCTTTTATTATAACTAGTTCGCAGTTATAGTGGAGAGGAAGATAGGACGCGCTCTTGGCTTATCTTCGGACGAGCTTCGAGTTATGACAATGTTATATTGTCGAGTCTACAGTTATATTAATAACTGACACAAGAACAACTTCTGATGGCAAATATCTTATTAAAGCGATACCTTCTAATGGCATAATATAAAGTTCTTAATACTGCTACCTCTGAATCTCTAAAAGATTATAAGTTCTTCACGGTCACAACTAAAAACGATTCTAACCACTAGACACATCACGAGCCGAGGCCTTATTTATTAAATAATATTTTCAAAGGAGTTTGGGATATCAGTTACAGTGGCTATAAGAGAAGTGTTTTGAAAGACTGACGACACGGCGACAAATGGGGTTTTTTTAGTGGTTATTCGGAACAAAAACCGTCGATAGCGACCTTGATGCTGCGCTCAATGAGAAAGCTGGTGATCCACTTGCATAAATTCGCGGGAAGCCCTACATTAAGGATAGGAGGAGAAATTATATTAAGGATTTTTGCAAGGAGCGCCTCATGCCACACTCGATCGAAGGTCTTCGCCATGTCCTAACTAACTGCCAAGCCCTCTCCCTTGCTTTCGATAGCCACAGCCCAGTGGCGGGTTGGGTAGACCAGAAGATCCACCATCCACCAGATAAATCAAGAGATGGTTATTTATAATACTCTCTACCACTTTCGAGAGCAGGGAGGTGATAGCAATAGGCCTGTAGTTCCATACAGTACCATCGCCTTTCTCCGGGATCGAGTGGATAAGAACGCTCTTCCACGAGTCTGAGATTACGCCGACTGAATAAGAGTACCGAAAACGCGTTAGCACCGCTGTTAGCTCAGGAAGACATAAACCAAGTACTAAAGGAGAGATGCTATCTGGCCCGCTTGACTTGTGGATTTCCAAAGAGGATAGCGGTCTGGCACCGTGGAATTTTCGTGGAATTAAAATTACTAAGTGCCGCCTTTGAGAGCGCCCAAAATTAATGAGCTTCTGGACGGGTAGCTCTCAAGCTTCTCGCCGATTTTGTCGATGTGATCGGACCTTGCTCTGGAAATTTGTCTTTTAAAGTACCTAGAGGCCCGGTTATACTTTCTCTTTGAAGCTTTCACCTTCGGATCCTTAGTAACCATTGCCTCAGCCCAGATTTGATATGCCTCGCGTTTGCTAAAGGCAGCAAGTTTGCAAGACATATTAAACCGAGGCTGTGACTTGACACCGATTGGCACTACAGTGGTAGGAATACAAAGTTCCATGCCCTGTAGAACCACGTCGGCAATCGCAGCTGCACAGGTATTAGGATAGGAGGAAAAATTATATGATTGACTTGGATTAAGTTTTTTTTATTTTTAATTTATATAATTTTCGTACAAAATAAGCAAACGACCGTACAAATTTCCTTTGCAAATTCACAAAACACAATCTCAAGAGGCGAAACCACAGACAAAGAAGCTGGGGAGGGACGTGACTTGATCTCTTGATAGATAGTACCGGTAACAAGATAATACAGGTGGCTTTGCCGCTTCGGCAAGCTTAAATTGATCACGGAACAAATATCCTTCCATTAGGTTTTTATGTAACCATACAATATGTAGGTTAAATTTCTACTTGGGGGAAAGATATTTTAAATTATTTTCATGCGGCGCAGCGTGGCGTTGAGTTTCACTACACGATATCTCATATTTGGACGGAAACTGAGGGTCTTGTCACAAAATTATCTATACGTATACGTACCCCGCAATAGGGGAAAATGAGAAGTATATTTTACAGAACAGTATTATAGACATTTTAAATAGAGTTTCCACGTATATAAAATAAGCGTATTTATATTATCATGTGAGTAGTATATTATTTATAATATTTTACAGTAATTTTTCATTTACCATTAATATTTTAAAACTTTACTATCAATTAAAAATTGTTAGTCTTAAAAGAACATTGCAAAATTCATGTATATCAGTTTTCTGGTGATTTTAGAAGATAGTTCTAAAATCACCAGAAAACTGATATCCAGCGACATTATTGTTAAAAATACAATCACATGCATTATCACAATGACGCAAATGAACCAAAAATATCACTTTTGTACAACTAAATTATTTTAAATCTGACCGTGACGATCTAATTCTGTATGAGACTCACAATAAATACACGGTTTTTTTTTGTTTTTGGACCAGTTGAAAAAAAAATATTTTCACTTTTTATCCAGCAAACTAGGCAGAAAGAACCAGAAGTATTAGGACGATATTTCATTTTTCTATAATATCAATTTTCGAGATATTGCGTATAAGTGGCGGTAATGCATGTATGTATTGTTATCAGTCCGGAGAATTTAAAATAATTAATTCAATCGAACCCATAACCACCGCACTTACGCAGTGCCGTTGGACTACGACGGCCCGTGGCCAACCCGGTTGAAGTGACTAAAATAAAATGTCGCTTCTTACATTTGTCAATAAATGTAACATATATTATGCATGTAATAAAAGATTTTAATTGTTTGAATCACCTTCATGTCGATAACGTCATGTCTTCATATTTTAGTAAATGAAGAAATGTTTTTTTACTACAATAATGAAGTAATTCAATGAAACAATCGACTTAACTTCACATAGGATAAGAAATGAAAAACACGAAGACATAAGTGATAACTGCAGCTTTCGGACATAACTAAAGTGTTAACTCTACACAAGTTATTTAAAAGTTGTCTAGTTAGAAATTACTATCGATCTTTCATTATTAAATTAGAAAATATTTACATATTATAAATTTATAACTGAATATTCAACAATGTGACGATAATGAAAATGAACTTTCTTTTAAATCGGAATTTCTGTTACGTGATAGATCGGAATTTCTGTGATGTTAAGACATAAGAAGCTCAAGTCGTGCTTTTATGATTTTCATTTTCGATAAGATAAAATTGTTAATATGCCAAGCAATATATTTTATATAAATAACATATGAATTTGAACATTACTTGCATTTTTTCGATATAATTCGATATACTCGTAAATATATGTAGTTTGTTATAAATGACCTGTATGTAGTGTTTTATTTTAAGCCATGTTGTTATGAAATAATCAAAAATATTTCTATCTAAAAATATCACCTAAGCCTAATTAGAAGGTTTTAAGCCTTAAACCCTGACCTCGCAACCGTTAATCAAGATCGACATCGGCGATACAGTGACCAGTTCACTGCTCACTCAGTATTCAGTAATAGTGCGATCGTCTGCGGTACGGACGCACGCGACGTGTCTTAAGCCTGAACTCGTACGTAAATAAAAAAAAATATGATTGTCTTTGATTATATTTAAAAATATATATATTTTCATGTGCTGTCAAAAATGGCGGGAAAATAAAAATGTGGAGAAATGGATAAATAAATGTGTGAAAGTGTCAATTGTTATTTGTTTTGTGTTTTAGTGAATTTTGTGATTGATGGTAATGTATTTGTATATTGTTAAACGCAAGATGATCAGAATATTTTTTTTTCTTTATTAAAATATTTAGTGAAACAATAAACCTTATAAAGTATTGTGTTGCTATAGTCTTCATTACATTTTGTAATAAAATAATATCTACAAGCTTTAACGATGTTCTTAGTTTTTTTATAACGTATAAAAACGTTCTGTTAAAGTTAATAAGAAAATAATTCTCTATTTAATCTGTATTTGAAAAACCGACGCGCAATTTTTTTTGCTAAATATTTTTTATGTCAATAAATCAGGTTATCAGTAATTGTGTTTCAATATATTTCGAAAATATGAACATATAATTTATATATAATACATTAAGACATTCAAGCCGTTTTGCGGGATTACGCTGTATTCTGCAGATGGCAGGGTATGCAAAGGGAACTTGGGAACCTCGTGTTAAGAGACTTCCTTTTCCCACGGCGGAACTTTACCAGATCGAGGAAATAAAAATGTTAAATATTTCAATCCCCCAAGTGGAAATCGAATCCGTTAGCCGTCGAGTGTCGACCACGAGCGTCGACCACGGCAGCCTCTAACTTACAGGCCTCTAGTTGATAAATTAAAAAACAATTTCATTTTTGTGTTCACACTGTCCTACACATATAGCGGGGAAAGTATAATAATGAATTCATTCGAGCGGAGATTGAACCCACAACAATCGTGTTTTCATACAGACGCTGTCTCACTGCGCACAGTGGGCCCTCGAAGGAAATTTAATTAAATAATTGAAGTTACGTCTCTTTTATATAGTCTGCATCAAATAAGCTAATTTATTTGACATTGAACATATTTACATAGATATGTCGATAGCAAATTAATCCAACGATCAATTATAAGTCACTTGAAAGTTTCCCAGAATTTTAATTAAGCCAATATTAAATAAATACGCGAAAATCGTAGAGTGAGTTTGGTAAGTCAGATTCTATTTGGAAATGAAGTTATTGTAGTTATAAATATTTTAATTATTTTACGTTATATCTTAAATTGAATATTTTTAAAGGGACATACTCTGTGGAAAAATTATATTTAAGTTTCATTTTATCTAACATTCCTTTCTAATTTTTTTTCAACTCTCCAAGTTGTCATTTCAAAACCCGGTATTGAGTTACGCCACTCACTATTAAATTCTCACTACTATAAAATCCTTCAGTTCCTTCTAAAAACCCTTTTAAACGCCGGAATGTGCGTGAAGAAAAAGACACAGTCAACAAACATCACGAGCGCGGCGTTGAGTTTTGCCACCTATTTAACAATTTCTTGCCAATCAGACAAAAAGTAGAGAACGCACACTAAGTTTTCTCTGTACCAGTCAATAACAGGGTTATTGACCGGTACAGGCTGCTTTATGCTAAAAAGTAGTCATTACATTTCTGTTTCTGTTGTATTGTTATTAGATATATTTCTACTTCAAAGCATTTATGAAGGTACTAAAACCACACAAATTACTGAAATCGTTAAAGCTTTTACGATATGATGAAAATTTATAAGAGCATCAAAACTTTTACCACCTATGAAGGAAAGAGCAGTACTGAAGTGTATACTCATACATCCTTAAATTTTTTTTGTGGTTTGCTATATAAGAAAGTAAAGAGAAAAACACAGCAAACACAGCATGTGACTGTATGGGGGGCATTAATATATTGTTTTGATTTTCTCGTTCTTGTAACCAGACAAAGCGCGGCGTTGGGTTCCTCCACTCAACACGCAATGTCTCAGAAATTGGTCGGAAAATGGAAACGGAGTGTTCTAACGCTATATGAATAATAAAGAAGCTAAAAAAATTAAGATAAATTATATTTATTTAATGATAGTTGAATAAATGTATAAAATCTAACATGAAATGATATTTCAATATTATTCATATTCATCCATTACAATGTTTTTATAATTCCACTATGAAGCCTTACCTGTCGATAAAGACTCTTAATCCAAGATGTTATCCATTGGGTGGCGGAAGCTATCATTTTTTAGAAAAAGGCTTAACACATGCATTTTCTGTGAAACATGCTATTTAGAAACAACTTTAGAAATAATAAGTGCCATTATATGAAGGAAATTTAGAAAAATCTGATAATGATTGTATAGTCCAATATCACTTAGGAGAAGATATTTCAAACATTGGCCCGTTCTAATCAAACTAAGTGAACTTTGTTGGGCTGTACATAAACACAAATCGTCTTTAAAATAAAAAGGAGAGAGTTATGTATGTACTTCTAAGAGAAACGAACGATCTAATGAGATTATTTCTGCAAAAAACGTGAAATACGTGAGTTTAAACGAAATCTATAAGAGAACAACGTAAAATACGTCAATACAAAAAAAATGTGTAATGTACAAAGTGTCACACTTTCAAGTTCATGGACGTAGATATGTATTTAAAAATCTTATTGTAGACGAACAAAATATAGTCTACGCCGTTCAATTCGTCACACCATTTTAGTTTGTACATTACAACGGAATAAATGAGGCAAACAAATGCCACAGACATTCTTTTGCCTTATATTCTACTTTTATATATAGATATAGACATATCTTTTCATTTTTAAATATAACTAAAACAGTGCCACAGTATCTGACTGTAAACGCCATAGGTGTGGGTTTCATTCCCTTTCAGGACAATGAATTATTTTCAGCGTTAAATTAATTGTATTAAATTCATAAAATTATTATTGTAAAGAGGTAACGAGTTATTAAATATGACTATATATTATTATATTTTAACAAATAATTACATTGTGTATTTTTTTAGCTTTACACTGTATCCCGAATATATTAGAGTAGGCAGAGAGAACTAAGAATCTAGTGTTGAGACATTTTCCGTACCTCAACGTCGCACTTTGTCTCGTTACCAGAGTGTTTGTGGGATATTACTATAGTAAAAAAAAATAAACACTTTTCATGGAAAAAAATATGATATACGTTTTCCATCCAGGTTGTTGTACCTAAGTCGTATATCACATAAAAAATCTAATTTTCCTGTCACCGGCTTTTCTCCTCAAGCCGCTCTTATAACGAAATTGGGGACGATCAGCGAATATTATAGTATAGTAGTATTATGTTACGGCCACAATATAATATGGAATTATAAGTCTATTATAAACGTCTGAGGTAAATAGAGATGCTGACGATGGATAACAAAGGAAATTGATTACAATGATACTTACCTGAGTAAAGAGATAAATTTATAGAATCTCTTTAAACTAATACGTATATACTTTATAGCAGTAGTTATTGATGGCTCGCAACTTCGTTTCCGTAAATTAAAAAATCCCGTAAGAATTTCCAAAAGTCATATTTTAGTACTCCCGTATACTCCAAAGAACCTATAACTGTGTACTCGTCTTCCATGTACATATATTACTATACTAGTAAAAAATTTCGTGACTTAACCGCCTAAACTTATTGTATATTATATAGAAATTAAACAGCTTTAAGTTCCGCCAGTAAACACGTGTGTGGAGATTGGGAAATGGAATGTCTTAACTGTTTAAGTTTAAGTGTTCAAAAGTGTTCAAAAAGGGCATCAAGAGCCCTACCCAGTAGGCCTAGCTCGGACCGAGCGAAGCAAAGTCCCCCACTACAAACGGTGTACGCAAGTCGCGGTCCGACGCCCTTGCGACACTGTGTTCTCATTTGTTGGTGCCTTCCACGGTAGCCAAGCCAGGTCAGAGCTCTTTTAGCTCGGCCTCTCCAAGCCCGGTGACGCTGTAGAGGCCAGTAGGGCCAACAGCATACTGCTCATTCGAAAAAGGAAAAAGATCAACTTCACGCTGTATCCTGAACACAGCAGGGTAGGCAGAGGGAACCTAGTGTTACGACACTCTGTTCCTCAATTTCTGTCGAATTCTGAAGGCATTGCGTATTGAGTGGCAGAACCCAACGCCACGCTTTGCCTCAACACCAGAGCGAAATATAAATTTAAGTAAATATTTAATGTCCTCGAGTGTCCACAACCAGTCGGTTTTACAGACACACTTTGTGCCGCTGCGCCACGACTGGCATCATGGCATTTTTCATGAAACTTACGATACGAAAATATTACTTAGTAACGTAGCACTAGATACTACGAAATTGGCATTCTCTTTTTATCGCTACGTCGCGTCGCGTCACTTTTAACTACTTATATATTATTTGATACGTATAGTATTTACTTTTAAATTTTGACGAGACTACCAGTTGAAATCCCGCAATTTTTGTTATTTCATATATTTTATATTTATATTTTTAAACATGCTAAATATATACAAATATTAGACTCAACAGTTTATTTCGTTTAACGCTTTAATCTTAAAAACTATAGAATCGAATTGAAATAATATTTTTGTATTGGTAGATATTATATCTGTATCATTAATACGACGTAGCTCTCTGTACATGCGATCAGACTTACCTCGGACACATCGAATACATCACGGAAACCAAGTCAGGTGAAAGCTGGTTCAATATATCAAATGGCACTTTTATGACCTGACGAGCGAGGCCTAAAAGGAGAGTTATGTTTTAGTGATTTTTTGCATGTATGTATGTCCGTTCCTTTGTACCGTTATAATTGTTAAACCAGTGAACCGATTCTGATAAATGATATGTCGAAGTATTAGTCATGATGGCGCGAGTGTTATTGGATATATTAAATTAGTTTATGCAGTCGAGTTTTTTGTTTTGTATATAACGCACTTGTGATATAAATTCATTCCAAAAACTAAATATACAGACATAACATGTAGGGTTAAAATGTCTATTAAAATTTTACTAACAATCATTTATTCACAAAGGCAAATCGATAGTTTCCAATGAAGTGACATTTGATCAGCCGACATCATTTCTGTAAAAGTGATATAATATATTAGTGTTTATGTGTTACTTGAATTGTATACTTTCAAATATAACACACCAATTTTGAAATAATAATTTTGAATTCTACAAATTTATTTGGTTTTGTTAAATTATTAATTGTTGTACTACTCTATGTATAGATGTCGAAAATACCGTAGCGTTTGGGGTTCCGTCCTCTCGACTACCCCACTAGAGATACAGTGTGAAGCTAAGTAAGTGATTATGAACCAACAATCAATGAATGTTCACCCACATTAAATATTTTTTAGGGTCACGCTGTATCGCGCACCTAGCAGCATAGACAGATATATCAAGATACTCCGTTGTGCAAACACTGTTGAGTGGCGGAACTTAATGCCACGCTTTATCTTGTCATTAGATCAAGGAAAAAAAATCCCATTCATTCCCATTAAAGACGCTGTGCCGATGCGCTACGACGGTCCTAAAAAAACGAATGTGTAAAATTAACTTACAAGATTTCAGTTTATTTTTATCAAGTATAAGTTAGACACAATATAAATAATCTTACTATTTTTATATATACACTCAAATATAACGTACTCACCGTACTCACCGTACTCACCGTACTCACCACTTCACCCCATGTCGAAAAAAATTAATGATTTTCACGTCACCCGCAACATAATTTAGTAAGTTAGCCCTGACCATTAATCTAAGTAAATATAACAAAGAACGCCCTCTTATCATACAAGAACGAAGCTGAATAAGCGGGCAAATCCTATAAGCTTTTGCCGTGTGTTTGTTTGTATTTTATACAATGCGGATTACTTCTGCCGACTTATAGTTTAATGTTGAATAAGCGAGGATTATGTGGCGGCGACAATATTATAAGTAATAAGATTTCGCTATAAAATAATCGTTTATTTTGTAAACTAGCTGCCATCGGCTATTTGGTTTCCGTGGTCTTCATGACCCCTGTCTTGCTAGTTCTATTTGTCAGTCCTTGTCGTCGAAACTTACAGCAAGTAGGTAAAGGAACCTTACATCAAGCAACGCAAAGTTTATCCGTTTTTAACCTAAATGCATGATTTTGTGAGTTTGCAACAGTATGTACCTTGGGTATAAGTTAAAAATAAATAAAT
>JAAIXJ010000269.1:0-144915 GCA_013403705.1 Heliconius hermathena
TTCTTTACAACAGAATTGAAATTAAATACTTACTTATTTGGCTTCACGCTGGAATACTAGTGGGAAAGTCAGAGAGAACGGAACCCCAAACGCTGCGGTCTCTATCTACCTCTTTCAGTTCGTTCACTATCATAAACTTTTCATACATGCCATCTGGTGCGTCCTCATGCTTTTTACGTTATTTTTCTCCTTCATTATCTTTGATGCTGTATTTTTGAAGCTCTATCTTTATTACCGCTCACTTTTTCTTCATTAATGTTTTTTGCTATTCCTTCATCATCAATCCATTTGCACGTTCTATTATATTATCACCGTGAAAAGTATGATTGACTTATTCCTAGCGGATCAGTATATTTAAGGTTAAGTTGTGGACACACGAGTGCTTAGGATGCTATCTTGGGAACAGACCAATATGTAATCGTTGCTATAATAAGGAGTCTGTTTCATTTTGAGGTACGAGACGTCCAAACTTGGAGTCGAATTATCGCATAAGAAGCTGGAAGTTTTAAGATCCTTCGATCGAAGAGGAATAAGTACTTCCAAAATATTAGACATCTTTGAAACAGAAAACAGAACTCGTTAGGATCATAAGGCCTCAGATAAATCTTTTCAAAAAAGTAAAAGGATATACTACGAAGGCACCAAACGAAAGTACTGATAAAGATGAAGCTTGAAAGTTCTGAGAAAGAAAGAAATAAAATGTTAACGAGCAATTTTAGTAATTCCTAAGGTTGTTTATTAATTTGCCACACATTTTACAGCAGTGAGCAGGTCGCAGGAGGTCCTAAACCAAGAATTTTTTTTAGATGTTTGATAAAAGTATAAAATATTTTGGGAGACTACCTCGGTACAATACTTTAATCGCTCCCCTTGTTGTAAAGTCTGTGACACAAAGAGACATGCGATGGAAAATTTCCTTCCCAAGGAAAGAAAGACCAGAGCCTATTCTTTCATTTAAAAGAAATGACGCACAAGCTTATTGCTGCCGATAACAGAATTAGCGGTGCCTTAGATACATTGGTGAGACCGTGAAATAACAGAATAGTTGTACGTTTAGTAAACACTGTGCAATGCTGACGAACGACGCTGATATATGGCAGCGAAACGTAGGTGTTGCAAAAGAAGAATGAAAGAAACGTAAGATATGTAACTTTGAATCCCTCGTAACTAGTTATGTAAACCTAAATTGTATCCTAAATTGTATGGGTTGCCGAAAATACACAATAAGACTAAACTGACTGTATCTTCAATAGTTAGCCAAATCGGTACGCCGAGGTATAAACTCAACATGCCATGGACTCTTACCATTTTGTTTGTGGGCTGAAAGATCTTAAGTTAGCTAACAAAGAAACCATACTCACATACTTCAATAGTGAATCTTACCCACGTTTATCTACCATTGGCAAATCTTTATTTCAAAGAGCCTACCAATTCTGCGACGCGGTACACCTAGGGGACGAGCTTTGATCGGTGAAGAATGCCTTTCATCAGAGCAAGATGCCTACTCCCCTCCAGCGTTATCAGAAGACCTTCNGCTGGTTACAGATTTGTTCAAAATGTCAATATAAGTATATATTAACGATTGCCGAAACATTTTAAATCTATAAGTAGTAAATAAAGATATCAATGACGATTCATGTGCTAAAATTAGGAGAATCCAGTTTAAGACTTATTTAAAAAATTGTTAAAGCATCCGTGGCTTCAGTTGCACCGTCGGAAATTAAAGCTCTGCATGATAACATTATTATAAGCCAAAATAAACACTACGTTAGATAACGTATTTTCGTGGTAATATTTAAAACAAAAACTTGCTCGATCAATGACCCCATTTTTATAAACTTTTTTTGCGATCGATTTTTGTGTAGCTACATCTAAATTATAAGCACGTTTTATTATTAAAACTTTTTAGTATGTACTTATTTCATTAAAAATAGCAAATAAAATTAATATAGTTTAATTACGAATATTTTTGAACAGAAATTAGCTAAGAACACACCAAATCTCCACGTAAAATATTCAATTTTTTGAAGGTTTTTTCTTAAAATATATTTTTGTATATACTAAATCATCAAACTTGTCTAGACGCCTTGTTTATTATTTAGTTAAGTATTTAATATGATATTCATCTTATTAAAATTATTTACTATTAATGAGTAATCACAAGGAAATTGAAATTTGTGCGTTTTGGAGAACTGACTTAACACTAGATTTCAGACTCTCTCTACCCTGCTATATGCGGGATACAGGGATGAAGCTACAAAAAAAATAAATAAAGTAGATTTTTTCTAGTAATAATAGACATTATCCATTATGTCATTTTATCACATAGTTATTTTTTAATAAAAAAAATACCTTCTTTTGGTTGTGGAGGTTGTCAGCTTCACGCTGAATCCCGCACACAGCAGGGTAGGCAGAGGGAACCTGGCGTTAAGACACTCCGTTCTCCACTTTCTGCCGAATTCTGGAGGCATTGCGTGTTGAGTGTCAGAACTCAACGCCGCGCTTAACCGCGACACCAGAGCGAAGAAATGGAAATATAAATTTAAGTAAATATTTCATCTCCTCGAGTAGGGATCGAACTTTCTACCAGTCGGTTTTACAGTCACACCTGTGTGGAGGTTGTGGTTTTTATTTTATTTGGAAATTCTTTTAGTGTGAACAGAAAGAATTTCCAAAGCATAATCGTTATCGTACTCTTAGAAGCTAGTACAATATATTTATGTGTTAATTTTGCTTCATATGTTTATTATATAGTTAAAAACAACTATATTAATCATTAAAATAATAAAACATTAAAATCCAACAAACTGGAAAATACAGTTTACTGTATCTAAGAGTAATACCTAACCGTGGCCCATAACAAACTGTTATCTATAATCAAGTCGTCAAGTATCAATCACAAGCCAAACCGAGAGACGCCGCGGGCAAGAATAATACGGAAATAGTTAACACGAAACATGATACAAGTTAACTCGCAGTATCCCATTACTAATAAGCGTAAATGATGTGTAGATCATTTTGACATTATCATTTAGTACGATAAACGACCTACCAAGTTGTATTTGATATACTTCAATGATTGGAAAATTACTTATTTAGAAAACGTATAAAAATTTGAACGTAGCGGGACTCGAACTCGCGCCTCCTGGACACCAATGAGATTGGAAAATTTAAATATTTCATTATTCACAATGTGTTGTTGGGAATTCGTGTCGTAATATTTAATTGAATAATATGTAATGTCAATTTTTATTGTTTTATCTTCACGTTTTATCCCCCATTACATTATGTATGTAGCCCCACTTTCCGCCGAATTCTGGAGGCATTGCATGTTGTGCGGCAAAACTTAACGCCGCGCTTTGCATCAACACCAGAGTGAAAAAAATAATATGTTAAATATTTTATTTCCTCGAGTGGGAATTGAACCCACTATCTACCTGTCGCGTTTACGTAGTGCCCCTGCGCCACAACTGACCTCAATAATGGGACAATTTAACTGGTCATTTTTATTGTCTTGAATCGAAACAAACTATTATAGATAACTACGAAACATGTTGTAAAGTAGTATAAAAATATGTTTAAGTATATATACTTACTTAAGTACATATACTATACAACAAGGTAAGAATTTGGCATATATGTTTTTTTTGTAAACTTGAAAACGTAAACTTAAAGGCTTTGCTTGTATGTAAATAAAGACGTCCAAATATTTTATCACTATTGTAAGGTTACAACTTGTAACAGTATGTACCTTGGGTATAAATTAAAAATAAATAGATAAATAAAATAAAATATGCATGGCAATACACATAAATAACATAGTTAATTATGAATAATACAAACTATATATTTTTATACCATATTAATAGAGACGACTTTGTGTATTGTCGTCCCGAGTGTCGCGACCGTCGTTCTGTCTATATAGGTGGGTGCAGAACTCGGAAGGCAGCGGTTGAGTCAAACTATTAAGTACTACGGTACTAATAAATATGATGCACATAAAGACTCGTACCAAAGATATTATAAATATAATATGATAATTTGAAGCCTATGATGGCACGATCGTTTAGGATCGAATTTCTTATAAAGGCAATATATGTGTAGGAGCGACACATATTATGGTTCAAAGTGATCTTTGACCATTATTGTAATATTAAATGTTGCTTGACGTCGCGAAGGCTGATGTGATGGGCTTATGCGAACTGTTATAGCGACATTAACTATGTCGTGGCTGACGCCGTCTCGCAGTACGCTCGCGGTACGTAAGCTATGCTTGTATGGCGTTGGTCGTTGACATATTATATACCACTTGACTTGGTATACGAGTAGTAGGTGTGTGGTGCTATTTTATGTCCCAGCTCCGGTGTATGTAGTAGTGTCCGCCTGTCTCATACGGGTGTGTGGTGCTATTTTATGTCCTGGAACTCTGGTGTATGTAGTAGTGTCCGCCTACGGTTCGAGACACGACTGTGGGGTGTGTGCCGTGCGTTTATTTAACATATCGGCCGCCTAGCGGTAGTGCGTTCGTTCCAACGACTTATATTGATCTCACAAATCAATCAACATCACGAATCACCATTCTAATACAATCTTAATATAAACAAGCGTAACAAGTACCTTCGGAAAGATCACACACAAACGTCTCGGAGGGTTCAACGATGACTGTAAAGCCACGGTCTGGTCGGAACTCACGGTGTAGGGGCGGGGCGGTGCCCGTACTCTTTCTTCCTTTTATTATAACTAGTTCGCAGTTATAGTGGAGAGGAAGATAGGACGCGCTCTTGGCTTTTCTTCGGACGAGCTTCGAGTTATGACAATGTCATATTGTCGAGTTTCCAGTTATCTAAATAACTAACACAGGAACAACTTCTGATGGCAAATATCTTATTAAAGCGATACCTTCTAATGGCATAATATAAAATCCTTAATACTGTTACCTCTGAATCTCAAAAAGATTTTGGGTTCTTCACGATCACAACTATAAACGGTTCTAACCACTAGACACATCACGAGCCAAGGCATTATTTAATTATTGAATAATATTTTCAAAGGTGTTTGGGATATCAGTTACAAACTGTACCAAACTGAATGTTAGTTAACTGTATGTTAGTTATTGTAAGTCTTGAGTAGATAAGTAAGAAAGAAGACAAATTGTTTCGCTATAATTTAAGTTTACGCTTCCCGCTCTCAAATGTAAATGAACCTAGTGTTAAGACACTCCGTTCCCCACTTTCTGCCGAATTCTGGAGGCATTGCGTGTTGAGTGGCAGAACTCAACGCCGCGCTTTGCCTCGACACCAGAGCGAAGAAATGGAAATATAAATTTAAGTAAATATTTCATCTCCTCGAGTGGGGATCGAACCCACAACCAGTCGGTTTTGCAGTCGTAAATGAAAATGTTACTTTTATAATACGCCAACTAAATTATTATAAACGAATACAAATTGTATGGGTTTTCTCATCTTTCATTAAACGAGATTTCTTAAAAGACAGTGACCTTAATTTTATAGAAAATATTGTAGGCTATAAATTTTGATATATTATTTATTAGTTTCACATGGCATTTTCTATAAATGAGCAGACCATTTACCTAAATATCTTTTGAATATATAAAAATATAATCAACAAAATAGCTTACTGTGCAATCGTATCGTTAAGAGAATACCTTTAGCGCAATACATTTTCGTTCGACGTTCGTTAAGAAACGTTGTGTGGGTATTGTTGAAAGTTTAAACGAAACAAACACTGCGATTTAAGGTTTTCTTACTTAATCTAAGTTCGGTCGTTAAATAAATATCAATCATTTAGAATTATGTATTTACGTTATTAATGGATTGTGATTTTTTTTTATTGCTAGGAAAAATTCTCAACAGGAAAAAAACAAACGCTTGTTGTTCGTCTGTCAGTCTGTCAAGGCCATTTATCTTGAGATGGCGTGGAGATATCAAGCTGAAATTAATATCAAATATTCTAGTTTACAGAGGCCAGTCGTGGCGCAGCGGCATGAATATGTAAGCGCGACTGGTTGTGGGTTACATCCCAAGGAAATGAAGTATTTATTTCAATTTTTATTTTCATTTCTTCGCTCTGGTGTCGAGGCGGCGTTGAATTCCGCCACTCAACACGCAATGCCTCCAGAATTCGGTAGAAAGCGCGGAATGGGGTGTCTTAAAGTATTAAGAGAGAACCTAGTAAGGTTCCCTCTGCCTACCCTGCTGTATGCGGGATACAGCGTGAAGTGCAACATTAGCTTCTAAGTTAACATAACCAAAAGATACGTACATGTATGTTTTCTATGTATTTTGCACGAAATTCGGCGCAAAATTAAATCCATAACATCTTATTAACTTTCTAGAGAACCACACTTATGAAATTTGGCACGATGTTTTACGATACAAATAAGGGAACTGAAAAACGAAAATTCATAGGTATTTCATTGAAAAATATTACAAACTTATATTTGTAATTAATTTCATACGACACGAATGCATACGCCTGCAAACTTATGTTTGCCAACTTTATTTGTCGCGTTATCAAGTCTCTATAGGGTATTTGGTTGACCTGTGAATTATCAAATTTGGCTAAAATTGAGAACTTGCAATAAAATAAAGGAAAAATATCGAAATTGGAAATATATATTTATGTTTACCTATAGAAATATAGACCCTAGAAATATATATTTATGTTTACCTGTAAACTAAGTAACCATTACAAACTTATAATTGTACATCATTTCATATATAATTAGTGCATACAAACTTAAATTGTATGGTGGCTCATTAATGGATGAATCCGACTGTCTCTGAAATCGACTAATTGTCCATTTTTTATGTATCGGTCTACTATTTAGTTGTTTAATCAACGTCTATTAAGAGACAGTATATAAAGACGATCTCATGAAATCAAAAAATATCAGAATCTATCAAGTAAGTAGATAGTAAACATCATTTTTTTTACAATGGATGGTGTCTTATTTTTGTGTAAAGTATAAGTACTGTAGTAATTAATAACTATTGGTGGACATAAGACATGTCTTCGTATGACTTTTTATAGCTTTACGCTGTATAAAATATTAAAAATTTTATTTCCTCGAGTGGAAATCGAACCCACAATCTGTCACGTTTACGCTTGTGCCTCTACGCTACGACTGGCCTCTATCACTTACATTTTGTCTTATTAAGCAACCATATACTACAAAATATAAAAAAAATATATTATATATAATCCACAGAGTTTCATACAGCAAAAACCTCCCAAAGGCTATTCAAAATCAGTTTTTGTTTATACTGTTAACGAGCGATTTAACATCGTCTGGTGATATGATAATTTAAATTATGTTGTAGAAGTAAATAAAAAAAATATTTTTCTCATTAAAAATCAGCTCTATTGAACTGAGATAATCATAGGTTTAGTGTATCGTTTTTAATATATATAGTTCATCCGTCCAAACCGATGGGTTCAAGGCGAGCGGGCTCGAAGAACAAAGAACGCACGTGTAGCGCTAGCGCTAATGATCATCTGATAAATTACTCGCTTGGGATTTAAATAATAATTAAACAATATTTTATGTTAAATAAATAATCTATTTATATGATGAATGCGATGTAAATTTTGAAAAAGAATCATATTTGAAGAACAATATAAAGAAGCCGAGGTTCGAGGCCAGTCGTGGCGCAGGGGCACTGTAAAATCGACTGGTGGTGGGTTAATGCCTCCAATTCGGCAGAAAATGGGGAACGGAGTGTCTTAACACTAGGTTCCCTCTGCCTACCCTGCTGTGTGCGGGATACAACGTGAAGCTCATAAAAAAATAAAAAATAAAAAGATAGTGTGGACATCGTGGCTCAGGAGTACAAGCGAGTGCCTCTGAACGCGACGGTAGTGGGTTCGACTTCCGCTTAGTTATCTATTTCTGATAACGAGCTGAGCGCGGCTTTGAGTTCCTACACACAACAAGCAAAGCCTCGAGAATTGGGCGGAAGATGGGTATTATAAGTGTCTTTATGGAGAAAGAAGAGTGTTTTAACAAAATGTTTACCATTTTTCCTCTGCCTACCCTGCTATGTGCTGGATACAGCGTGAAGTTTAAGAAGTAAATATAAAATGAAATAGATGAATGGAAATAAATTGCAATGACTATCACCACACGTTCGGCCCGCTGCTACAAAGTAAGGTGCCAGACAGGCAGGTGAACTTGATCACCAAAATTATTATATACTTGCATACATTGTATGTAACGGATTGAAATCCCAAGGTTCCCAGACTTACGTCATTTTAGCAAAGCTGGAATTTTGAGGATTAATATTATAGAATAATATGTAGTTAAGACGGCATGCGTACTAACTTGAAAGCGGGGTCCTTTCAGAGGTAGCGCCAACTTAAGGTGCACGCTTACCTACGTGAAAGCAGAAACGCTCGTATTAAAATATGTTTTTAACAATAGTGTAATAAATGCATATTTATTATTGCCAGACCCTTTACGTGGGTCTGACATCCTAAAGTTTGTGTAAAATTGGAGCAAAATTCGTTATACTAGCACTCCTAAATTTTAGAAATATTATATCCGATGGCTCAATCAACCATACAGACTTCAAATTTCAGCTTTGCTAAAATGACATAGGCCTGAGGACCCTGGGACCTTGGGTATAATGTACATTATACGATATCGGACTTGACCAAATTCAAACAAAATCGTTCGAAACTTAAAAGGTATTAATTAAAATTAAAATACGGGGAAAACGATTCACATTTAAAATTCGATATTTTAAATGGAAAAACAAGTCATGCCACAATGATACAATATAGTGGCCTAATGTTATTTTATTAATAATATATTGTTAGCGTACTCGTGTAAAAGAGGGTAGATTTAGGTGGAAAATAATTATAAAAGCAGTGGAATTGTGTCAATCGGGGGCACTTGCTTGTAAGTGACGGCCCCTATTGGAAGGAAACTAGTGTGAAGTATTGTTAGTAGGTGATACATATCACTTATTGCAATTACATAGTATCTCTTTCAAAATAGTTTAGAATCATATAGACTATATGTGTTTTTAACGTGTTTTTTTTAAAAACGTTACCCGCTTCCGATTTCTAACAATATATTATTATAGTATATAAAATAAATTATAGTTTATATATAGTGTTTTGATTCGGTATTTTACTCTTTTTTTGTATATATATAGATATTAATAGCTCATAAATTTTTACTTTAATTGTAAATTATTTCCTTGGAGACTTAAGTGTTTTGAAACAATAGTGTCTAATTACAATATGATTCACTTTGAATTGTGAGTTAATAAAGCAGATAATTATTTATTCTTAATATAAAAATATTAGAAAATATCCCCAAACCGCATATTTTATTAAAATATATTTAGAAATTGTTATATAAACAAGATTATAACATAAACTATATAATATGAAACAAGGAAATTAAATGATATTTCGCGTTGTAATTTTCTTTGTATTGCATCGACGTTGAAGTACGTATACAATAAAAACGATTTAGAAACTATCAAATAACACATCACACCCATCAAAGCTTGTCTAGATTTACTAACTCAAACAACGTTATGTACATATAATATATATTTTGTAATTTAAAGTAATTGGAAGTAATTTCTCATAGTAGCTTCCTACTTTCACTGAGGTCGCTATTGGATAAAGCCCTATATGGCTTCGTACTAGTATCTCGAAAGAAAGAAAGTTAATTATTAAGTAAACGTTAATTTTGTAACTGCTATGATCAACTTTATAGCCATTAGGCCGTCGTGGCGCCGGGGCACAAGGGCTGTGACGGTAACGCGACGGAATTATTATACATATTAATGTTTTCATTTCTTTGTTCTGGTACTAACACAAAAAGCGCAGCGTTGAGTTCCGCGACTCCATACGCAATGCCTCGAAAATTCTGAGGAAAATATACTTAGTGTAAAGGCACTCTGTTCCCTGCCGTGCTATATGCGGGACACAGCGTGAAGCTGTAAAGAAAAGATTAACCTAATTGTGATTAGAGCTAATTCATGAAATTCTCTCAGCGCTTTTATTATATTTTACAAATAAGTCGAGCGGTCGGTGTTTTTGCAAACAGTGCAGTGTCTGAAATATTTTCGCGGATGACTGACTTTTATTTTACTATAGGGTATGCGACTCTATACGCATGAAAACGTCACATTAGGCTTAACTGGTATAAAATAAAAGAAATAAAATTAGACAATAATATGATAAAATTCTAAAATCAGGACATTTAGAGGTAAAGTAAAATTTACGCGTCAGTTATTATTGAAAATATTTTTCCAAGTCTTTGTACTTCAGGATTTTATGAAGCATATATATTTTTTTCACGGTGACTGAAAATTTTTGATTAATTTAAATGGAATTTTAGTAAATAGAGGGTGATTCAAGAGAGAGGTACTTTCATATTATGAATAATATCTGCATATATTATAATATAATTGAGGCCAGTCGTGGCGCAGCGGTGTGACTGTAAAACCAACTGGTTGTAGGTTCGATCCCCACTCGAGGAGAGGAAATATTTACTTAAATTTATAATTCCATTTCTTCGCTCTGGTGACGAGGCAAGCCGCGGCGTTGAGTTCTGCCACTCAACACGCAATGCCTTCAGACAGGTTCCCTCTGTCTACCCTGCTGTATGGGGAACACAGCGTGAAGCTGATATTATATAATATAATAGAGTAAAGCTTAAGTGTTCTACACGTCGACGAAGCTGCAAGCGGAACACCGGTTACATGTAAAAAAGATCGTAAAATATATTATAATAAAAATAAACTTAAAACCAACGTGACGAACGTAAGGTATGCCACCGAATAGACACTATGAAACGGCAATTAACGAAATAATATCGTGTCGGAGACTCCGCCAGGGTCGACTGCATGCAGGAAAGCAATAAGACGACTATTAAGCTGCACCCGCGAGATAATCGCTACAATAACAACAATTCCTGCAATCTAATTACTGTGAATTCAAATAGCGACTTGAACTTTCTATATATAGAGAAACCAACTACAGCAAAATTAAAATCTAAGTACCTACTACAATGTCTGAAAATCGTTTTTAATCTTGTCTAAAAAATATTTTTTCAATTAATTTTTTTCAGCATTATTCTTTATATTATTCTTTATATATATAGCACATATTGTCAAGAGTCAAGACACTCTTTTGTTGGTCATCCGAATTCGACTCTGCGCGTTGAATTATAGAACTTAACGCCGTGTTTTGTATAGTCTCTATAATAAATGAATTGTATAATATCATTATACAATATCAATGTTCGTAAATATACCGAGTACGCTAATATGAAACTATTTTTTTTTTATGTTATCTGGATGGTCCTTAGTTTAATCAAAGTGGATTTGAAAAAAGATTAAACCGACATTGTTCTTCATTATATGCTAAAAATATTTATTTTTTTTCTATCTGTACATGACGTAATTCGATAATAATACACTATAAAAACAAGTATAAGAGCAGGAATCAAAAGCGTTATTTAGTTATTTTAAGACTATTAATAACCGTAGGTAATAAAAGTCACATAATATCAGGTTAACTCAGCGATTTATGCAGTATTATATATCTATTTGTGAGGTGTTTAAACGTAGTCTAGACTAGGTTTACGAACGTTATAATGCTGTTACTTGTAACTTTAACTGACGGGGCGAGGCTCCGCTTTTAATATTTCGTAATGTAGGAACTTAAAAGGTGAATCTACTTGCTTATAAATCGGTATATTTTGACGCAATGTATCATGTTATAAATAACTTTGCTATTTATTTTTCATAATATTTTTTAAAAAATGTGTAATATTTAAAATAGTTCTAAATTTTTTTGAATAATAAAAATAAATTATAAGTATTTAATATTTATATTTAAATGTATTTTTCTACATATTTATCACATATCTACTTCAAATGGATTAACCATTTAATAGAAGCTATTAAAACGAATAATAAAAATCTGTATGCGCTTAGTTGTTCCCCTTCGCGCGATTTCGGAAATCTTTAGAAATGTTATTATTGATATAAATATGTCCCTAAGATCCCGAATCCCTGCATGTGGCCTTAAAACAATCTTTTATGAAAAATTTATGTTATTTAAAAAGATATTTCCTTATGTATATTAAGAAATATTATATACAGTACAGCAATAAATTTTGCCATAACCGTTTATTTCACAAGGCTACAATTTATACTTATTTTAAGAAGTAATTATCACAGTTAACTATTTTAATAAGTCGAGTGAGTATTCTCTGCAGCAAATTTTTATTACCTATTTAAACCCATAACTCAATATTAAAACTAAAGAAACACTACACCGCCGGCACTATAGGTAGTGTCAGATCGCGCGGGTAGATCGTAAAAATAATTTAATACCCCGACGCCGACGTCATTAGCGTCTAGCGCCATCTGCCATCGTCGTACACTAATGTAGCACAGTTAGTTTCTTTGTAAAAATAAATATAATGTCAAATAAATTTTCACTGTAATAACTATTAAGATTTTTAGAAGAAATTTCTGTTTTGACTGCAAGATGTTGTTTACTGGTTCAGTTCTCAACAAACTTTATTATAATGAAAATTTATTTCAAGTTTTTATTTTTTTATTTTATCTCATTGTAAATTGTAAATGTTTGACCGTATACAAAGGTTAGTGGGCTCGAACGATATATATTTTTTATTTGCACGTATGAATATATTGATTGCATTGGACGAGTTATGCAGGGACCATAGCATTTGGCACATCGTTCACTCTAACTACTGTTTTGGTAATAAAGCTAAAAAAAATAGACCTCGTGGCACAGTGGAACAAGTAGTGAATTCGATTCCAACTCAAGGGAATAAATTATTTTCACTTTCCAGAAGACAGAGCGTGGTGTAGGTTTCTGCCACCTAGCTCGCAATATCTCGAAAATTAAGCAAAAAGTGTCGCCTCTTCGACTCTTTTTACATTGCGTTATCCAAAATGTACACATTAAAAACATGTTATACAATTCTTAATGACAAAAACATGACGTACCTAGTCAAGACGTGACGTAAGTTGCCTTTAAATTTTGCAATTGGCACGTCTAAAAATTTAAACAATAGACTGGAGCGAAATTTAAATTAGCATTACAAAAGCTAATTATTATTTTCTTACGTAATTTAGATATAGGAAATGTATACTTTTGTAAAATAATAAATATTAATTATAAACGACCGTCGTGGCGCAGTGGCACAGCGTCTGCCTGTAAACAACGGCTGTTGCTTCAGTTCCCTCTCGGTAGAATGAGTTATTTTCATATCCTCATTTTGGTAACAAGACAAAACGGGGCGTTGAGTTAAAAAATCAGACAATCGCTGAGAAATAATAATAAAATAATATAAACTTCACGCTTTATCCCGCACACAGCAGGGTAGGCAGAGGGAATCTAGTGTTAAGACACCCGTTCCCCACTTTTCGCCGAGTTCTCCAGAAATTAAAAATGAAATAAATAGCAATTGTTAAATTATGTACAAATTTATTAGGATTTAGGACCGGCAATAAACAGTATACATTTCCTAACTTGTTGCTTAAGTGGCTTCCTAAATTAATAATCTTCGACTATTAGTACTACCAATACGGTATAGTGCTTAGGTATGGATACCTACATGGATATCACTAGTGATCGTCTGTATTGACTGGAGACCTAATAGCTATACGTACTTGTTAATATCACTTTTAAATT
Organism: Heliconius hermathena; assembly: GCA_013403705.1. NCBI lineage: Eukaryota > Metazoa > Arthropoda > Insecta > Lepidoptera > Nymphalidae > Heliconius > Heliconius hermathena. The sequence continues at coordinate 13,720 of JAAIXJ010000269.1, forward strand.
TGCGATCAGTCACAATTTTATTATTATTTTTTTTGTATTGTGTGTGTTTAGTTTATATAAGCAAATATATAATATAAGCTTAAATATTTACTATTTAAAGATTAAAATGACATGTCACTTTCTAAGAATTCATATGTCTCAATGTACCGCTCTATCCCTTCCCTTCCCTTTATTTATTATTCAATAATATCACTTGTATTAAATAGCTTGTAGCTTTCTTTGAAATAATTTCTGAAAAAAGATATTTTTCAGAAAAATATTTAGACTAAGAGACTTTCAGTTCTGTTACCCAGTTAGGATGTCTCCGTAAGAGTGAAGAACAACGGGAATACATGTCGAAATCGTATCTAAATATATATATATATATATATATNTATTATACTTATATAAAAAATGTATAAAAATAAATTAAAAATTGCATTAAATATACTAAATAAACCTGTGATTTCATTAATTGCTCCTAAGCTGTACACTTAAGTTCAATTCTCTAATAAATACGCAAGGGTCCTAACAAAACAAACCATAGTCACGAAGATAACATTAATATAGCCCGATGACCATTACAAGTGTAAGTCGAGCCTTATTGCCAACTTGGCTTATCTACGCATTCCCTATAGTATTATGCTAGTCTCGTAAAAGTTACCGCTAGTAGCACCTGTTTGGTTGATCTTTTGGCACTTAGATCTAATAATACGTTAATATGAGATGGAAAATATGTACTGAGGCCGTCGTGGTGCAGGGACAAGGGAGTGACTGTAACGCGACGGTTGTGGCTTCGATCCCTACTCGGGGGAATGAATTGTTGCTTATTAATATTTTCATCTCTCGAAAAAATCGGCGGTATGTGGGGAACGGAGTGTCTTAAGAATAGGTTCCCTCTGCCTACCCTGCTGCGTGAGAGATACAGTGTGAAGCTGATTTGGTTCAAACCCAGCAATTATTCATCAAATCAAGACACGACGACCGTTCCCCACTTTTGTAGCATTTCGATTGAATAAAATGTTGTATTTTAATACCTAGTAACTAAGGCCTTACTTTTGAATAAAAAATAGTTGTAATATCCCATCCGTAATTTAATACAATTCTTAACAGCGTATGATATCTACTAGTTACGTAAAGTGTCAAATTAAAATTTTCTTCTGAAATTAAACAACGTTCAACATAGAAAAAAGCTTTAGATTTCATGAACAATGTTAAGTAAAAATGTAAAAGAGATTGTTTCCATAACCTTGCGTTCGTATAAAATTGTATAAGAAACAAAACACATAATAAGATTCTTATATGTTTACTACAAAATATTGTATGTTTTATTACATGTATAAGGACTTAATAAGAGTGAAAAGATGATAGTACATACGTCATTCTGTTCTAAATGTGATATGCAAAGTTGACTGCCAATCTTCACTAGTTATAAAGACTATATAAGAAGAAGAAAAAGTACCGATATCCTCTTATAATTTATAATATCTTATATATATGTTCATAGGATATGCTTTAAATAATAATAATAGTATGTTTGTCTTATTGGATATTTAAATCAGGTTTTTGTTATTGTAAGTTTGTCGTACTAACATTCAATTTGTTTGTAATTTGTTCAAGTAATCATTTGAAAATCCGTAGATTCGATTGTTAAAAATCACAATAGAAATACATAAATAACATTTTATTATTACAAAAATAATATATAATAATAAATGTCCAGCTTTTGACAGAGACAAAGGACACGTACACTAAGCCTCTTCTCGGTTAATAACGGAGTTTACGACGGAGTGACGCTCGCTATTAGTTTTATAACCAACGCTTAAGGTTTATTAGTGGGTGTACAATTCCCAGGTTATTTCACACATGGCTAAGTCTAGACGCTGGAATATGTCTTTGTGTTAAGAAAATTCAGTTCCTTTAATAACGCGTTGAGGCCAGTTGTGGCGCAGCGGTACGAGGTGTGACTGTAAAATCGACTGGTTGTGGATTCGATCCTCACTCGAGGAGATGAAATATTTACTTAAATTTATATTTCCATTTCTTCGCTCTGGTGTCGAGGTTAAGCGCGGCTTTGAGTTCTGCCACTCAACACGCAATGTCTCCAGAATTCGGCAGAAAGTGGGGAACGGAGTGTCTTAACACTAGGTTCCCTTTGTCTACCTTGCTGTGTGCGATTTATTTTATTTTTTTTTTTGAATAACGCCTTTATTATACCTAGAGGAAAACAAAAACAGAGCACAATGCTACACAATTTTGATGTAGAAATAAAAAATGCCGGATTAGCCGTCAAACTCCGTCTTTATTATCTGAAGTAGGGGGTAATTGAAAAAAGAGCTACCTGCTCTCATTTTACTAACAATGTAATAAAAGAAGTTTATCTGAACAATAACCAATTTGTAAGGCAAAACACAGCCCTCGGATATTGCCCATTGACATAAATAAATCATTATTTCTTCCATGCGATGGCTTAACGTTACGATTTTTTAACAATTTCTTCATTGTAATGCCCCACAAAAGGAAAATGCGGCTATACTAACGGCGCTCCGTTAAAAATTAATTTGATACTTTTATCTCGAATTTCTAAAGAAAATTCTTGTAATACTTTAAGGAAAGTTCGTGTTTTATATAGTCTTTATTAAATGACGCTAATGTTAATACACTTGGAGCATGTTAAGTTTTTTACCTCTTTGTTTTCAAGTAAGTAGATTAATATTAAAAATTTCATAGTCTTTACATAAGCGCCCATACTGTAATTTTATGACAATGTTAAATTTTTACGTAACGTTTATTTTATAATTTACTTTACTTAATTAGTGTTAGTAATCAATTTTTAATATGTTCATTTTTAAGAAAAAAATTATTATAATTTACGGTTAAAAGGACATTGTATCGCAATGGCACATCCTCTGACTGTAAACAAATGGTTAATAGGTTCGTTCCTCATTCTGCTATGAACTTTTTTTTTAACAGTAAATACTAAGGTCCCCCTGTCTACCTTGATAGGATACAATAGCAATTACCTAATAATATACAATTTGTGATACAGATCTGTAATAACATTGTTTAAAACATAAATAACTATTACCTCTTCGAAATTTTAAATAATATTTTGTTACAAATGAACTGTGCGTAGAAATTATTAATTAGATTAGATTTATTTCTGCATCTTACACCATATCACGTCGCTTGAATGGTGGAAGTTTTAATTTGATTGCAGCAAGTTGATAATTTCCCGAATAATTACATAAATGGATATTTCACGTGACTACCTCTCACGATCCTTACCTACATGCTCTTATGAAAACCCGCTCTATATCGCTTTGAATCAAGCGTATAAAAATCGATTGCCAGCCGGTATCGTAAATTGTAATTTACACAATATACAGAGTGTTTATTTCATTTAAGGGTTACGAATAAAAAAAGACGGAACAATTATAGTATTTTGTTGTCCGTCCATCTATTACATTTTTCTCCAGATCGCGTGAAGCTCAAGCTGAAACTAGTCTTAAATATCCAGGTCTATTTTGAGCCTCATAAGTGATTCTCAAACCTCAATATCGTGCACGGACGTTTGTGAGTACGGCGATATAAAAACCGGACAACATAAACTGGTTGTTCAAAATTTTCCCGATTTAGTTACCCTTTTAATTAAAAAATATTTCTAGTTGCTATCATTGGCCTACCATAATGGATCTATGAATGGACTGGACTTTCTTTCATTGGAATGAAAGAAACTATTTATTATACCGACTTAATAACAACTTTCTTTTAATTATTTCCAGAATAACACCAGAAAGTAAAAAAAAATCTTATTATGAATGGAACGAAGGAATAGAAATGGAGCCTGAAAGTCTCTATAATATTATATCATACTGAAAAATGTCTGCGCAAGAACCCTGCCCGAATTGTAACAACATTCCAAGTGTCTATGCCTTTCGGAAAAGGATATTCATGACCTATATCTGTGACTACTCCCGCAGATGGCTTTTCAAAAACACGTAGGTATCTACACGTTAAACAAAGATATGTTCACTGACTACGAGTTCATAGCAACTGATTAAGAACCTCTTTATCTCAACTAATATTATATTAAGAAAAATAAAAGTTATGTTAAGCTTTTTATTTATATATTAAAAGATTACTAAATTATATTTATATTTTATAAAAGAGTATTAAAATTTAGATAATTGTGATTACTTTCATAATTAAAAAAAAATATTAAAATCTTATGTATTTATTAGGTTTGAAAGATTAGACCCTTAGTATAAACGTTTCTAAGTCCATTGATAGCAACGAAGTAATCCATTCAAAGCAACCCTAATCCGAAGAAGGCAGCGGATCTAAAAATAATTTTATCACTGTATTGCCAAAACTACTAAAAAATAAACATAGTATCATATCTATATCAAGAAAGGATTAAAACTAAATAAATTATTTTATTCTATCGCTTTTATTAATTTTACTATGACACCTCAAAGTTATGTAATCCAATGATAGCAACCTTCCCCTACATATATATTTTTCGGTAGCGGTACTAAGAAACACACCATGACTGTGCTTATTTATTAATCAATATTAAAACATAATAAAATCTTCAAGCAATACTTTACGGCTTTATATAGAATACATTATTAGTTAGCTAGAGTACAATATTTTATACATTATTCAGAGAACCCTTTCACCGAACTGGTGGAACTGGCAGCTGTCCGGAAGCACTGCCTTTACTAATTATCTTTATTTTTACTACGGACTACCTTCACCCTACGGCGTCTTCTTTGTCTCTATGACACAATGAAAGTTGGGAATAAAAATACAGCGTACATCTTTTTCATTTAGTATTATTTATATAACATCTCTGATATTACAGTGCTTTTGATTACGAGGTCCTTTCAAGTAATTATAATACATGATAATATTAAAATAAAATTTATAAGGATTATTGTACTAATATTCATTTATACCATACATCCCATGGTCAGTCACTGTTCCCCGTTTTAGTAAATAAATAAAGTGAAGCGTCCAGTTCCGCCATTCAAGAATGTCTTCAATTGCATAAGTGTAGAGACACGTAACAGAGTATCTTAAAACTAGGTTCCCTCTCCCTAACCAGCTTTCTGTGGGATACAGCGATACTCTAAAAAAATGATATTTAATGTAGAATGCATCCGAGACGCAATTGAGCGTGTTTAACCGTGAACGATGGTAGTAACTGCTAATCCTACTGCGAATGGTAACTAACAAATAATTCTTTTCCCTTATCCAGTTTGATTGCACTCAATTAAGAGTCATTTAACTATTCTATTTTTCTTAATGGAAATTTAAAAATAAATATATATAATATATAATATAAACCAGATAGTGAAGGTATTGTAACTAAATTCATACTACACAAAGTTATTTACGCTATAAAATACACAGCGGGCGTTCTGATAAAGCTTATTTATACACTTTTAAAAGCTCACGGCTCCCGTCTCGATAAGGAATTTACGTAAATTACCTCTATACTATACAAACTGATAATGTTTTGAACAATGGATGTGGGTATAATGAGGCTGCTTTATAAAATGACTATGTACTAATAGATGTATGTAGAATATATATGGGGAAAACGTATTTAAAATACCTAAGTGTAATACTACAAAAATATTTTTAAAATTGATCTTTATTCTACAGAGTGAAAAATAAAATTGAAATTCTATATATACTTTTTTTTTCAGCTTCACGCTGTATCCCGCGTGTAGCAGGGTAGGCAGAGGGCGTCTAAGGGTATTATAACACACACCCGTTCCACTTTCCGCCTGATTCTGTAGGCATTGAGTGTTGAGTGGCGGAACTCAACCCCGCACTTTGCCTCGACGCCAGAGGGAAGAAATTAAAATATTTCATTTACTCTAATGAAAACCGAACCCACAACCTGTCGCGTTTACAATCACATGCTTGTGCTGCTGCGCCATTATGGCCTCTGTTTGATTATTTATGATAAAACAATATGTCAACTAAGTATATCACAACGGCTGGTGTTATATAATATAACAATTTAACATCAATAATATTTTAACATAAAATAGATGATAAGATGCGCCGAATATTCGTTTGGTATTCGGTATATATTATATATATCATCGTTCTCTGAGGGTGAATATGCGTGTCCAGTTTGGCACCGCTCCGCTCATGCGAAGGAGATAGACATAGCATTAAGTGACACTCATTTAATTTATAATAATAATTAAATAAAAATAATCGAACCGAATATATTCGGCACCATAACCGAATAATTCGGCCGAATACTATATCGGCCGAATACGGCACGACGATGTTGAAAAAGATGATATATATATACCGAATACCAAACGAATATTCGGCGTATCTCTAATAATATTATTGCAATTTTTCTCACAAACAAAAAAAAATTGTTGACGACACAACAATTAGAACGTTTACAATTTGTCGCGCAACATAGACAACACCGTGGATTTGTTTATGCTAAATTACTCCATATTGTATGCTAATGAGAGTCAAATTAGCTTGTACGTGCTATAAATACTATACTATATCAATATTGAGACCGTCTGCGGCTTATCGGGGTACTGTATACTGTATACATACGTACGGGTATAAATATGTAGTTATATCGCAGTGCATTGTTCTAACGCGTCCTACCGTGACGAGTGAACAATATTATTAATACCTTTTGCAAATGCAATACCTAAGTAATGAATCGAAGTTGCCCTGACATTTGATATAAATATTTCATTTTTTACTTAAATTTAAATCTATAATCTTAAATTTTAATTTAACCATATAGAGAAGTATTATTTTCTATATCTATATATATTGAGGCCGGTCGTGGCGCAGCGGCACGAGGTGTGACTGCAAAACCGACTGGTTGTCGGTTCGATCCCCACTCGATGAGATGAAATATTTACTTAAATTTATATTTCCATTTCTTCGCTCTGGTGTCGAGATTAAGCGCGGCGTTGAGTTCTGCCACTCAACACGCAATGCCTCCAGAATTCGGCAGAAAGTGGGGAACGGAGTGTCTTAACACTAGGTTCCCTCTGCCTACCCTGCTGTGTGCGGGATACAGCGTGGAGCTAATTTATCTACATATATATTTTTGTAACAACTAAACGAACGAAACTAAACAAAAAGTTTCACACAACTTAAATCTAGTAAAGAGAACAATAATAATGAGTCATCAATGCATTAATTTTTCATGTTTAAGAACGTTCAAATTATGTAATTTGTAAAACTTTCAAGTATTTTCATGAAAAGTTATACCAAATCGCTCTTAACTTCTAAAATCAGCTTCACGCTGTATCCCGCACACTGCAGGTAGACAGAAGGAACATAGTGTTAAGACACTCCGTTCCCCACATTCCGCCGGAGGCATTGCGTGTTGAGTGGCGAAACTCAACGCCGCGCTTTACCTCTGCACCAGAATGAAAAAAATGCGCCACGACTGGCTTCTGTCTATGTGAGTATATGTTACAAATTCAAAACTATCATCCGGCGAAACTTTATTGTGAGCTTTTAAAATTTAAATACATTTTATTACTTAATTGAAATATAACCTGCAAGTGAACATGTGACCGACATGCAGTAATTCTCGTGACAGAAGCGTAATTAAAAACTATAGAGTATTTCCTGTTTTAAATCGAAAAAAAATAAAAATGCAAGCATCGAAACAGTTCTTTTAAATGAACAATGGTAATAAATAACGTCGTGATACTCATCACGGCGGCGAAACAGTTGTAACGTTTTAATTTAGACTCAATAAATAAGCTAGCATTTTAAATTAACACGATAAAATTGTTGCGATAGAAAATATTTTCTGTCATATTGCGAAATATAACTTAAATAATGAGCTTTTGTATATATAGACCAATAAAATTGTAATTTCGATTTTGTACGTAGTACCTATTTGTTGCCCGTAGAATGACCTTTCTCCGTTGTAGAATAAGTTAAGAGTTTTTGTGATTTTCGTTTATCAAATTTTATATATTATTATTTTACTAGCTTCACGCTGTATCCGGCACACAGCAGGGTGAGAGAACCTAGTGTTAAGTCACTCCGTCCCCCACTTTCTGCCGAATTCTGGAGGCATTGCGTGTTGAGTGGCAAAACTCGACGCCGCGCTTAGCCTCGACACCAGAGCGAAGAAATGGAAATATAATTTTTTAGTAAATATTTCATCTCCTCGAGTGGGGATCGAACCCACAACCAGTCCACCCAGTACCAGCGCCACGACTGGCCTTTAATATATTATTAATTATTACAATATCTAACAAAATAATCAAATACAGGCATAGTCAATTATTTCAATATGTCTAATAGGTTATACCAGAGACTCAAACGCGACTTCGCTACCTTGAACTTATTCTTACACTGTAGCAAAAGAGTAGTAAACTTTTTAAGCATTTTTTTTAATAAAAAATATCCTATATCCTTTCCAATACCTCTATGAATATATTTGATTACATTATCAAAAATTTCATCGTAGTCGGTTGGGTAGTTTTGGCGTGAAAGCGTAACAAACATACTTACATTCACATTTAAAATAAAACTTATAAAAGCTAGCCTAGACCTATAAAAATTATGAACCAAGCAATGCATATAGGAGTAACGTGTAAAAAAACATTAAATAAAAGTGAAATTTATATCACAAACTTAACTTACAGTTAAGTTAGGCCAGTCGTGGTGCAGGGGCACAAGGTGTGACCGTAAAACCGACTGGTTGTGGGTTCGATCCCCACTCGAGGAGATGAAATATTTACTTAAATTTATATTTCTATCTCTTCGCTATGGTGTCGAGGACAAGCGCGGCGTTGATTTCTGCCACTCAACACGCAATGCCTCCAGAATTCGGTAGAAAGTGGGGAATGGAGTGTCTTAACACAAGGTTCCCTCTGCCTACCCTGCAGTGTGCGGGATACAGCGTGAAGCTGATTAACTTAACTTACATCAGAAATATATATAATATGTTTAATTCAACTCGTATCCGTATATGGACTCCGCTGAATATCAGTTCGGCCGCGTCATTGTTTCTAGCAAGTTCCGACATGCGACTGTACCAAAACATATCAGCTTGTCACATATCGGCGGCGGCGCCGGCCGACCCTCGCATTCAGTACTCAATGTGGGACGTATACGATATTTCAATAAATACTACTTTGATATCTGTTTTATTTTATCGCAGCAATTTAACTACTATGGGAGCATGTCATGACTTATATGTAGATGTTGAATCATTTTAATTATTGTGTTGTTGTTTTCGTTGTTGTCGTTTATTGTGTTTCGAGAGTCACGTTGGTTGGAGAATACACAAAGGAGAATGTACGGTGAAAAAGAGTTTATATTACATGGTAGAAGAATGCGAAGAGAGTATAAGAAAATAATATAAGAATATAAAAAAGTTATATTTACAATATATACATGCAGTCAAAAAACATAAATGTGAAATGAGAAGAATGCCAGAAGAACCAAGTTAAATGTTCAGGTAATGCGTCGTTCTCGATTTCACCGACAATGTTAGATTTATATGGGTGTCGATTGTCGAGCTATATGTTCACTCGAAATAAAAATCGAGCTCTTCATTTTACTCGATAATTTTTTTACATACCGGTTTTATTATATTTACAAGTTACATTTATTTTGGTGTCTGGTGGTAAAAAATAGCCAAGTCAAATTTACAGTGTTAATAACAATAATTATTGTGAATATATGTTATATTAGATACAAAATTTATATCTGACATTAACTTATGGACACACACAAAAAAAGTGGTAGTTTAGAAAACATTTAAACTAGCTTATATTTAATATGCCATTGTTGAGTAATAGAAAATATTATATATCTCCGAAAATATATCACCGTTTTCGGGCGATATCAAATGAATAATGTTCACGATTATGAAAAAAATTCAAATAAGAAGATAGAGAGAAGATATACTTACGTACATATAGTAGTAGTCGTTTATTGTATGGTCCCATGACCATATCGCCTGAAAACGGTGATGGCAATATTTTCTATTATTCAACAATGGCATTTTAAATACAAGCTAGTTTAAATGATTTCCAAACTTCATTATTATGCATTGTTATCTTAGAAATAAATTAAAAATAATAAATATCGGATACGTTGATAATATTTACCCGTTCGTACCATTTTCCGCACGGAAATTGAGTGTGGTCGCGTCTACTATAATATTATATTTAATACTTGATGCAAGTCGTTATTTGCAAACAGCAGCAGACGGGGTGGTGACGTGTACGTGAACATAAATGTTTATATATCTTTTAGTCTTAGTTTCCTTGAATATTGACTTAATCATATAAATGTTTTGATTTAAAATTATGTTTAACAAGACAATGTTGTAGTTGTGATGTGTTTAAACTTTAAATAGTGATTTTTTTTCAGCTTTACACTATTCCGCTCATAGCAGGACAGAGGGAACCTAGTGTTCAGAAACTCAGTTCGGCATTGCGTATTAAGTGACGGTTGAGTTTGCTTCGACATCAGACCAAAGAACTGAAAATATTAAATATTTAATTTTCTCAAGCGGGAATCGAATCCACAACCTGCGTTTTATAGTAACAGAGTAATATTACATTTAAAATATACTAGTTCTCCATATTTATAAACGAAGGTAAAGCCAAAAATTGCACATAGCATTCATAAAAAGTTAAAATATTCATAGTGGAACCATCCAAAAAAAAAATACACACACCCGAATAACGTTAAAAAGCATCGTCAACAACTCATCAAAATCTAATAACACGGGCTTAGTGTCGTCGTGCAAGAATACTACTTGTCATCGCTCGTCTAGACAAAACGCTCCGTGACTTTTTCTCTATTATTCTTCGTCCTACGAAAATCGTACCACATTTTTTACCTTTTCTTTGGCTCGGAAATCGTCATAATATTAAATTTTTACAAAAAGTCCGAGTTCAATTCATTTCACGCTGACGTTAAAGTTACAGTTCTAGTGAAAAATAAAATAAATTGTCTAAGTAAAAGAATTCTTGATGGATTGGGCGCTACTGCAGATTATCTCGTAGAAGGTTATATTATCTTTATTTGTGTTGTGGTAAATAAAAGTGAGAATATTGATTTTAGGACAAATATTTCGCTACAAATAAATATTGTGATTACATATAATTATCTACTTGATGTTTTCTTAGACAGTTGTAAATTTTCTGTATAACTAGTATATATTAAAATTATTATACCTTTGTATACTATAAAATAACGCATTGGTTATTACAACGCGAGATTATGACGTCTATCGTCTATTTTTTTAAAGTTCCCGCTGTATTCCGTATATACAAGGGTAAGCAGAAGAACCTCAGAACCCAATGTTACGACACTCCGTTCCCACTACGACACATCCGTTCCCCACTTTCCGCCGAATTCTGGAAGCATTGACTTGTCGCGTTTATATAGTTTGTCTAGATTTTTGCCAATATTTTATGTTTAAATTTAATCACCTTACAACATTGTCAGTTTATATTTATCTATGTAGACGCCAGCTTTTACAGTACTTTTACTAGAATGTCTATAAAATTCTAAATGACATCGAACAGCTCTTATATCACAATGGCTTGATTCAGCGTGCCCGTCATTCTGAAAAGCGATCTCCGATATGTATTTTACCTTGTTTGATGCTGCTCTATAAAATTTTGTACCTTTTGTCAACAATGCATGGCTAGACGATGTCGTATAACATACATATCAACTAGGAGTATTCTTCTCAATCAATATTATGTATAATAAAATGATGCAAACACACGAATGTTCTTATTTGTAACTAGGTATAAATATTCTTGGCTGATTATTTGTTTTATATTATATTGATTCATTTAAATCAAATCATTAAATTATATTGAGGCCAGTCGTGGCGCAGGAGCAGTGTGACTGTAAAACCGACTGGTTGTCGGTTCGATCCCCACTCGATGAGATGAAATATTTCCTTAAATTTATATTTCCATTTCTTCGGTCTGGTGTCGAGGCAAAGCGCGGCGTTGAGTTCTGCCACTCAACACGCAATGCCTTCAGAATGCGGCAAAAAGTGGGGAACAGAGTGTCTTAACACTAGGTTCCCTCTGCCTACCCTGCTATATGCGGGATACAGCGTGAAAAAAAAATCAAATTATTACTTCAATAGTACATGCGCATATTAGTTAGAAGAATGATAAGATTATCATAATTAAATAGTTACCTATATATTAATTTTCTCCAAAAATAAGAAAAAATATACTTAAAAAAATTGTATTATAGATTGTTTTCAAATAATAGTAATATAGAAGCCGCAGTATACTATACATTTTTCTTGGCTGGTGAAAGTGAGCTTAGTCACGAAGGAGTCATTAATTCTATACAAACCTGGTCAATGCAAGCGTAAGCCATCGCTTCAACCACTTGTAAACCTGTAATCGGATGAACGCGACCAGACTTCATGAGGTACGTGATATTTTCTTTCTGAATGTGGACATACATGGGTATTTTTTATATTTTTTTTATGAAATTTCTACTTTAACCTAAATTTAGTTTTCACAAATTTATGATTAGATCTAGATTCAGTTTTTTTTTTATTTAATTTAAGGTGTACCAATACATAACTTTTATAATTTTCTAATGGACATATTAAACATCATGTTAAACACCAAATAAAAAGATTTTATTAGACAATATATCAAAAATAAAAGTTTATATGAAATTAAATCTATCATATTTTTACGTATTACGAATTTTTCTTATTTTTTAACAAAAAACACAATAATTGTGATTGTAAATTAAGTATTAAAATTGCTTACATTACCCATTACCATAAATGTAAACTTAATAAATGTAAAGTTAATAAATGTAAAGTTGTTTTACTTAAATTTCGTTCACAATTTCTTAATTATTTGAACACACCGTCAAAGTAACAATATAATGTGAAACAAAAGGTCAGAAGTCGCGTCTGGGCATCGGTACATGTGTACCTTCATATATTTTGACAATAGAATAAACATGATGTACTAATACGTGAATCGCGTTAGAGGGCGACGTTGGGAAGCAGTGACAAGTTTTGGAACGTATATGAATAAATGAGTGACCCCCGTCTGCCGCATCAATACCACTGGCGGCTGAATGCCAAATGCCGTTCGTGACACTTTCCACTTTCACCCTTTTTCGTGCGCACTGTGGAATTTTTTCGTAGTTAATTTCGAAAACGACCTTTTGCGCCCACTAACCATCCAACATTTCAATTTGTTTCGAAAAAATAATTTATTCTGTTAAATTTAGTTATTGCAAATGCAATCCCTTTCAGTTTTCCATGAAGCATCGTTGAAATATCAAGTTATAAAATGTTCACAAACATAAGTACGGGGTAGCTACTCCGCTTCTTTGTAGTCAATGTTAAATCTGACATAAAAAGCGAAGAGTTGACATTTAACATTGCCAGAGCTAACGTGTTTGGGAAGGTGCGGGGCCATTACCCGAACAGGCAGGATAGTAAGTGGCTCTACCCAGTACCTCCCCAGTCGTCTGCAGGTTCAACGCCATTAGGGACCTAAATAGTTCACTTCGAATGTAACATTTCTAAGAAAACAACATTCGTACGTACTTATAACATACTTATAATATATGAAGAGTGTATTGAAAACAAATCGAGAAACTTATTGGTTCTTATTTTGGATTTCAGTTAACTATTATAATATCGATTTTTTTTGTTTAATTAAAATATGTTCGTGATTATTTTTAAACATTTTTAAAGTGTATTCCACACTTAGGAAATAAAAATACTTATTAAGAAAATGTACAAAAATTTGAACGTAGCGGGATTTGAACCCGCGCCTCTTTGGAAACCGTACTAGCAGTCTGATTTACGCGATGTATTATATATATTTAGCTCCCTACTGGACAAGCAGAGGGAACCTTGGAACCTAGTGCTAAGATACTCCATTCATAAGAGACAATTACAAAAAACTTCCATTTCCCATTTTTCGCCAAATTCTTGAGGCATTGTGCTCTTTTTCCGTTACCAGAGCGAGGAAACGAAAACATTAAATATTTCATTTCCTCTAGTGGGGATCGAACTGAAAACCAGTCGCATTTACAGTCACACTTTTAATAAATTCTATATAAGCTTCATACATACGTTGTATTACGTTATAGTAGTGTTGTAATACATATGTTGTAATGTAATACAACACTACTACAAAATAGCAAGTTATTATACTTATTATAGTATTTAACGATATATTTTGAAAGTAAATTTTCCCACACAATATTTTCTAATACCTACATTTTGTGATAGAAACAACACAACGTAGCAAAGGAACAACAATGTCTGTTACAAGTAAAACCTTACGGTACTTTATGTCTACATTTACGTTTTATACATTTCGGTTTCAGTATTTTTCGTTACCTGTACTGATTTTTTTTTAATTTAAGTGATTGATTCAAAGTATAAAGTGCATGATTAATTGTGAAAAATGTTAGTCGTTATTAATATAAGGCCGTTTTGGCACAGTGGCACAAGCGTGGATTCGATTCCCACGCTGGTGAGTAAATTATTATTTAATAATATTTTAAACCAGTCGTGGCGCAGGGGCACAAAGTGTGACTGTGAAATCGACTGGTTGTGGGTTCAATCACCACTTTTTGAAATTGAATTGAAATTTTATTTACATTTATATGTTCATTTCTTCGCTCTGGTATCGAGGCAAACGCGGCGTTGAGTTCCGCCACTCAATTCGCAACGTCTCCAGAACTCGGCGGAAAGTGGGGAACGGAGTGTCTGAACACTAGGTTCCCTCTGCCTACCCTGCTGTGTGCGGGATACAGCATGATAAAAAAAAATACGTTTTAATAACAATGCAAAGTGCGACTTTAGATTCCGCCACTCAACACGTAATGCATCGAAAATTCGGCGGAAAGTGAGGAGCTAAGTGTCTTAGCACTTATGTCTATCGCCGCATATATGATACAGCGTGAAGCTGGAAAAAAAGAACAACATTGTTAATTTACGTCGTCTAATCGTCGTAAATCGTTAAAATTTATCTTTGACATACTTTAAGACAAAGGGATGGTTCTCCTTCATGGTGTTGTATGAAAGTGATAGTTCACACGACGATAGCGGACTCGATTCGAGGGAAACATTATTAGGCAAGTAAGATAAAGTTCGACATTGAGTTCCACAATTCAGATTTCAATTTCTCGCTAAAGGTGATGCCAAGGAGATGAAAACTTTAAAGTTTCTGATGATAGATATAAACTATACCTACATACGAGTATGTATATTATGTCCTAATTTCAATACAAATAAAAATTCATAATTATATATTAGCAGAAAATTACACATCAAAAATAATTTTCCCTTTGCGAGAACCATTGTTCTTAGAAAGTAACATTACAAAATGTTATATTACAGTTACGTTTAAAATTTCGTTCGTGACTGAATTGATAGAATTCATCATTATAATAAGAACACTATAATTCTCATAAATTTTCAGTGTATTTGTGGTTAACGTGGATTTCTTGGTAATACCGCTTTTTTAGTATAGGTAGATACATACAGACGACGTAATAAGACGAAAACTGTTCTAAAATAACGATATATTACGAAAATAACTATTTAAATTGATACGTAAATTCTATAATATTCAGTTGTGTAAGTAAGATATGTTCGTAGTATAATTTCGTATTTTTTAAAATAGACAAAAAATATAATACACAATAAATACTTCGTTTTTTTACTTGTCTTCCAATGACGTAACTGACTAAACGCGACGGTAGAAGATTTGATCATTTTTGGGCATTGGGTAATTTGTGCTTGTGAGTATGTCTGCTCTACCAACAATTACCCTATTACATGGGATAAAGACTAAGGCTAAAAAACATAATCAATAAAAAGCTTTTGAGGTAAATTTCAGTAGAAATGAACATATCTACAAAAATAGATTAATTTGTATTATAATATCGAATTATACTGATATATACGTAACGAGTGACTGCCAGTATCGCAATCATATGGAAAGCAAGGCAAAGTTGGCCTCAAAGAAACCGGGGGTCATCAACAGAGCGAGACAGTACTTCACTCCAAAACACCGATTGAGCCTGTATAGGGCCCAGGTTCGACCTCATATAGAGTACTAGTCTCATCTTTGGGCTGGTGTACTCCAGTATCAGCTTGACCCATTTGATCGCATACAACGTAGAGCCGTTCGAATCGTGACCCAATAATCTGTTCTCTACCGCATTTATCATGGGGATAGTTCTGGTGAACTGTTTGACCTGTTAGCTGCCGCCGAATTTTCTAACCGCATAGTACGTCACAAACTCGAGTACTATCCACACCATCTGGATACGAGGCACTCCACTACTGTGTGGTTTCGTAGCTCGTGCATTTTCACACAACTGTCTAATGTCCTACCTGCTGCAGTGTTTCCAGGTCGATACGATCTGGGTACCTTCAAAAAGCGCGTCTATCTCCACTTTAAAGGCCGGCAACACACCTGTGGCTCTTCTAGTGTTACACGGGGTCGTGGGCGGCGGTGATCACCTCCCATCAGGGGACCCGTTTGCTCGTTTGCCTTGTCTTTTTCCATAAAAAAAACAAAAAACAATCATTTCACTCATTCAATTCTTATCATTTTAGTATTATACATAATTTTAGTCTTATTATTATATTAAGGCCGTCGTGGCGCAGGGGCACAAGAGTGTGACTGTGCGACGGTTATGGGTTTGCTTCCCACTCGGGGGAATGATATATTAATATTTTAATTATTTTCACTCTGACACCAAAGCAAATGCTCGATGTTGAGTTCCGTTCCTCAACACGCAATGCCTCGTAAAATTTGTCGGAAAATTGGAAATGAATTGTCTTAACACTAGGTTTCCTCTCATAATTTGCTGTGTCCCGCACACAGCCTAGTGTATATGTGCATAGTGTATAAAGCGTGAAACTGATTTGTTTTATTTTAAATTAGTCATATTTCTAATAAGGCACAAAATAAATCGCTATTAGTAATTTTACATCACAGCCACCAAATTTACTTCCATAAATATTTAATGTTATTGCTTTCACTCTTAATACTTTTTCTTATAAAAGTGAAAGATCTTAACAGGTTCACAAAATTATGCAAGCTCATTATAAGGTCTTTCGTCTTTGATGAAGTGGCCTGTAACTCAAACCCTCTTTATGATTAGAGTCATTATACTTTAAAGGTGAGCCATCAGTTGTTTAAGATTTTTTTTCAGACTTAAAAAGCTTTTTCGTTACGAGAACGCTAATATAGTATATTTATATTTTTCTTGAGGCCAGTCGTGGCGCAGCGGCACGAGGTGTGATTGCAAAACCGACTGGTTGTGGGTTCGATCCCCACTCGAGGAGATGAAATATTTACTTAAATTTATATTTCCATTTCTTCGCTCTGGTGTCGAGGTTAAGCGCGGCGTTGAGTTCTGCCACTCAACACGCAATGCCTCCAGAATTCGGCAGAAAGTGGGGAACGGAGTGTCTTAACACTAGGTTCCCTCTGCCTACCCTGCTGTGTGCGGGATACAGCGTGAAGCTGAAAAAAAAAAGAAAAGTTATCGTTATCACTGAACAAAGTGGAGCTTTTTCGTACCTCTTCGGTAAATCTTAGTTCTAATAAGTTAAATCAAATCATCAGCCTAAATATACGACGATCTAGATGACGTAGATAGAATAGTTGAAAGATTCTAATAATTAATTTTGACGCCACTCGTGGCGCAGCGGTACGAGGTGTGACTGTAAAAGCGACTGGTTGTGGGTTCGATCCCCACTCGAGGAGATGAAATATTTACTTAAATTTATATTTCCATTTTTTCGCTCTAGCGTCGAGGTTTAGAGCGGCGTTGAGTTCTGCCACTCAACACGCAATGCCTCCAGAATTCTGAAGAAAGTGGGGAACGGAGTGTCTTAACACTAGGTTTCCTCTGCCTACCTCTGTGTGCGGGATACAGCGTGAAGCTGATTTATTTTATTTTTTATTTTCTAATAATAAATAATAATAAAATAAAAAAATTAATGAATGCTTTAAGTGTGATCACATAAATATAATTTGAAAGAAAATAAATGAAAAATAAAAAGCTTTTCAAGAATCATCTGAAATATAAGAACGATAGTAATTATGAAATGTAGCCATTTGTAGTATAGGAGTTATACTAAGTGCACAAAAATAAAAGATGGTTACCGCCACAATATATTTCAATTTTTAAGTTCTTATTTCTTTCGTGTTACATTTAAGAATAACACAAAAGGCGTCCCTTGTGTTGTCTTATATGTATATATTTTTACTATCAGTTTATTAGCTGAGTAAACATTAGAGCTTCAATATGGGTACTTCTGTCGACTCTACAAAAAAGTCATTTCTTCAATTAAAATTAAATAAAATCATAATAAAATGTTATAAGAGAATAATGTACGTTTTTAATGTAAGTTTCCATAAGCATTCACACCCAAATGAAATAATCAGGTTTGGATTACTCCAAATTTTAATCAAATATAATACTAATAAAATTAAAAATCTAAAAAAAAATTAAAAATCAGCTTCACGCTGTATCCCGCACAAACAGGATAGTCAGAGGGAACCATGAGTTAAGACACTCCGTTCACCACTTTCCGCCGAATTCTGAAGACATTGCGTGCTGAGAGGCGCAAGTCAACGCCGCGCTTTGCCTCGACACCTCAGCGCCACGACTGATGGACTGACTGATGATTTTTGTACTTAATTGTAGTTGATTGGTATATTTTTTTTTCATTACTTGAATAAAATGATTAATTTGTTAAATTAAGCAGCAGCAGAAGCAGCGGTAACGCAACGGTAAGCAGTGGTATAAAAAGATCCTTAAATATAGGTAAGTCTATTTGGTAATTTTCGATTGCAAAGCATCTTACAATAATTGTCTGTAAAACATATTGTATATGTAGATAAAATATTTTATTTTTACGACGTAGCAGTTCTACAATAATAGATGATATAATAGCTATCTTAAGGACTTAAACGAATATTTTCACATCATGCATAAAAATAAAATCAGCCTCACGCTGTATCTCGCACACAGCAAGGTAAGCAGAGGGGACCTAGCGTTAAGACACTTCGTTCCCCATTTCCGCCCAGTTCTGGACTCATTGCGTGTTGAGTGTCGGAACTCAACACCGCACTTTACCTTGACACCAGAGCGAAGAAATGAAAATATAAATGTAAATAAATATTTCATCTCCTCGAGTGGGGATCGAACCCACAACCAGTCGGTTTTACAGTCCCACTTTCTGCCGAATTCTGGAGGAATTGCGTGTTGAGTAACAGAACTCAACGCCGCGCTTTGCCTAGACACCAGAACGAAGAAATGGAAATATAAATTTAAATAAATATTTCATATCCTCGAGTGGGGATCGAAGCCACAACCAGTCGGTTTTACAGTCATACTTTGTGCCCCTGCGCCACGACTGGCCTCACATCATACATTTTCTAAGGATTTCTTAACATAAATAAATATTATTACCTGTATTGAGCAGGTAAGCGGTGTATGGACCGCAGACGTGCGCGGGCAGTCGGGATCGAAATCGAACATTCGGTATGTCAAGCAGTTAGACAAGATTTCAGACGCATTGTTTAAGTTATTCCGAGCATCCTCTTGCTTACTTCGCCGTGAAAACTGAGTGTAGGGTTGGCAGCTGTTGAATATCATGAATTTTTTCATAATTTAGTATTAAAAAATAATATGTAAATATTACACAAATAGGTTTTGTATGTATGTACGTGTGTCTGTATTTTTAGTTGTTTATTTTCGGTCATTTTAGAAATATTTTGAATTTGAGACGAAACTGAACGCTAACAATGTATTGCGAGCGAGAAAATGATAATGGAATCGAATCCGTTAACATCGCATTTACATTTAGATGCTAACGCTGTCGTCTCTACGCCACAAAGGACTATTTGGTTTTCGGTACAGGTTTATTTGTGAATTACTTGGGTACATCTCAATATTTTAATGTTTAAGATCAGTTAAAAGCATAACTACTATAGTTATTAAGAAAAAAACTTATACTAGATCTAAATCTGTATTTTAAATCGCCATCCTTACATTACTTTGCCTAAATTATGCAAATTAGTACAAGCTAGAAAAAATATGCATGTAAGTGTTTACGATAACAATCAGATAATTATTATTTAGTCAAAACGTGTTGATAAGTATATATTATACGTGATATCTAGACCATCGGTTCCCAACCAGTGGTCCGTGGTCCAGTAGTGGTCCCCAGCAGCTAAAATATGGTCCGCGAATGATTTAAAATTTTTTTGTTTGAGCAAAGTCTAATATACTTTGAAATTCATTCACACATTTATTTTTAACATTTACTTAAAAATTCACACACCCTATCAATGTCAGAATTTTTTTAAACTTTTGACTTTGAAATTAAAATTTTTGTTTAATTATAAATTTATTTTTATTATACCTACAAAGTGGTCCCTGTTAACAAGAATTCTATAAAAGTGGTCCCTGATCAAGAAAAGATTGGGAACCCCTGATCTAGACAGATTTCCAGTAATACGTAATACGTGGTGGTTAGAGTTACACAAATTGCATGTTACTTTTTCAAATGGTGACTCAGACATGCTTGACCTCGAACGTGAATCACCACTACCAGTGAATCAACGAAGAAAATATTTTTCAATAAAGTTTCTACTATCGTATTTGTTTTTATATATTACATATATCTTGTGCCTCTGCGCTATCGTGGCGCAGAGGCACAAAATGTGACTGTAAAACCGACTAGTTGTTGGTTCGGTCCCCACTCGAGGATATGAAATATTTATTTAAATTGATATTTCCATTTTTTCGCTCTGGTGTCGAGGCAAAGCGTGGCATTGAGTTCTGCCACTCAACACACAATACGTCCAGAATTCCGCAGAAAATGGGGAACAGAGTGTCTTAACTAGGTTCCCTCTGCCTACCTTGCTGTGTGCGAGATACAGCGTGAAACTGATATAGTGATAAAATTTTATATTACTCGCATTTAAAATAAGTTAAGAAACAATTCTTAATTTTGCAATTTAATAACATTTTTAATTTCTTTGACAATGAAAAATATTCTTACTTAATTAATTTCAGGGTCGTTGTTTGCTTATTCCCGGCGTCTTCAAAAATTGACTGTATATTTTTCTATTTAAATGGAAACTAGGGAGTATAAAAAAATGGTCAGGAGCAAGTCGCATTCGACCATCGAAGGTTTCGTATCAATTTCAAGATTTGTACAATTTGTAAATGTTGACAAACTTAAATTTGCACTAATTTTATATGAAATGAATTATAAATATAAGTTTTACTGTATATAACTTTAAGATATTTGCTATATACTTGCTTAGGTAGTGTAAGTTCTCACCTCTTACCAAATTTAATATTGCTAAATCAACAGCAAATATCTTATGGATTTTAATTACACGTCAAATTTTATAAAAAATGGGGCTAAAATGAAGCTAAATAAAACGCTGGTATCTTTTGATTGAATTCACAACAACATTTTTTTTATGTTTCAAGGTTTGTAGATTTGGATAATTGATATTAATTTGAACTTGATACCTCTACGCGACCTAGAGAAAACTCTAGACAGACAGTCTAATAACAAAGTGATCCTTATAGGTTTCCGATCCATTACCTCAGGTAACCTTAATTAACATTTTAAATATTTTAAAACAAAATGGACAATAAGCAATAAAAAAAATAATAAGAAACTAAGAATGTGAAAAATATATTTCACGCTTTAAACGTCATCGATAGAGGGTTTCCATACTTGCTAAGTGCCAACATCGACCCACACAACTTTTACTCAATTAAAAGAACAAATAATTCAATTTCAGGGGAAGCCGTCCGATACACAACACTGTGCAAACGACGACGACTGAGTAAAGTTTGCTTACTATTATTCTTTATATAGTGTTATTTGTTATTTTATATTGATCTTATATAAACTTTAAACGTGCAATATCCATTAGATATACTAATATTTTTTACTTTTACGCTGTGTCCCGCACTCAGCGTAGTAGGCAGAGGGAACCTAGTGTTAAGACTCCGTTCTTCATTTTCCGCTGAACTGTGGAGGCATTGTGCTAAGTAGCGGAACTCATCGCCGCGTTTTGTTTCGATACCAGAATAAAGAAATAGGATTACAAAATTTTTTTTTTTTTCATTTCTTACAGTGGGGATCGAATCCACAACCAGTAAGTCGCGTTTACAGTCACCCTTTGTGCAACCGCGCCACGACAGACCTATTTAAAAAAAAAATAAGAAATATCAGGAGTAACTTCCACGATTTTTTATAGCCAACGAGATATCTTAGAGCTAGCTGAGATAACCCTACGGATAGAATCGTTATGCGAACGGTGTAGCGGTCAGATTCGTTACTCGGTTGCAAACAATCAAACTACACCAATCGCGAGTCCCCCGCGACTCTTGATTGCTACAAATTTTAATTTAACACAGTGTTTCACAGCTCATTTCATTTTATTGTATTCCTTAAAATAAGATACAGTTACTTGTATTCGTTTTAATTTAACTGTAGATTTTCAAATTCATTTTCATCTTGAATGAAAAATATATATGAATGTCTAGATTATTATTTGTTTTGTATAGTATTTAACTTCTATGCTTATCATTGAGTATTTACTTAGCTTCTCGCTGTATGTGCACTTAGCAGGGTTGCTAGGGATAACCTGGTAACCTATAATAGTTAAGACACCCCGTTAACATTAAGACACTTCCGTTCCCCACTTTCCGCTAAGAGGTATTGCTTGTTGAGTGGCGAAACTCAACGCCGCGCTTTGTATCGTTACCCGAACGGGGAAATAAAAATATCAATTAATTCATTAAGCGTTTTTTCTTCACGTTTATAGTTTACGTTGGACGTTTGTGGCTCTTATTGTTCGCTCGACGGATGTTCTTTGTGTTTGTAAAATAATATTTATCGTATTTTATACATATATTTATTTATAATTTTATTTGTTAAAGATAATCGATTAAAATGTTCTAAGTTTAATAACACAAAGATGTAGATTTGTGTGATTGTTGAAATCTAAAACAAACACATACAGTATCTTTTTTTTAAAATGTTATTTCACACTTAGGAAAAAAAAATACTTATTACGGAAACGTATAAAAATTTTAACTTAGTGGGATTTGAACCCGCGCCTCTTTGGAAACCGTTCAAGTACTCTGACCTACGAACGTAGGCTTAGTGGGTCAGAACGTTCAAATTTTTATACATTTTCTCAATAAGTATATAAGAAAGATAGTTGTAATGTTGGTTGTTGCAATTCGTACTAGACAGTCGGCCAATATTTACAACAATACTATTTATTGATTTTATAATTTTAATACTTTGGGAAAAATAAATAGATTATGTATATTTTTTGCCTTCCGTAGGAAACCGTCCTTCCGTAGGCAGAGAGATCTTGGGAACTAGTGTTAAGACACTCCGTTTCTAGTAATACACTTCCGTCTCCCACATGTGGTTCCTACAGGAATTAATTATGTTATGAAATCTAATTTATGAAATGCTACATATTTACTTTTTATATATTCGAGTCATATTTTTATTTTTTATATAATATATTCGAGTCATATTAAAAATGTGATTAATATAAATATCTTTTATTCCTTCAACAATTGGTATTATATTTAATAAAATATGTCCTACGGTTCATTAGTTATATGACAATGTTATATAAAGGAGAGCCATAAGGCTTATAATCCACTGAAACCTATGTTCTTATAAAAGATATTCACTACTCACATACTTCATAATCGTCCACATAAGCAAACCCATTGTCGCTGCTAATATCGTGGTGGGTATTGCGGCCGGTGGCACTCATGTGCCTGTATTAACGTTATAAATTAGGACGTTACTGTCTGGATCCACTCAAATAATCGTAAAGAGAGACTAGTGGGCATTATCTGCACTTGTGTGTGCTCCCTTCGTGAGTTTCATTTCGCTTTGTACACGAAAAATTCGATATGAAAAAGGAATTTTTCGTAGGCGCTGCCGAAGGACGTCCTAAAACATGACAAGTTTATATAATTCGCAAATTGTGTTCACTATACGACTTGGAATATTATATAACCTATTATTAAGGTTATGAAACGGGTATATTGTGTGAATATTTCATATTCATTCTTAATTTCATATAAATATTTAATTACAGACATATATTAGGCTAATGTAGAAAATGTATGCTACGTAAATATGGGATATTTTTACTATGTTAAGATTCTTCTAGTATATTTGGAGAGAGTGCACCAGGTTATGTGATATGTATGTTGAAAACGGAGACGAGCTCGAGCAGTACTAATGGTATTGAATCGCCAGACATCTCCAGCATCAGCCACCGGCTCCTCGCCGTGATGCATACTTATTGCTCGATTTTCCACAGCGCTGTTTCAATTGTACAATACCATTAGCGGCATTCAATTGCCTTAGGTTTCAATAAAACTTAATAGAAATCTTTAATGTTTTCAAATATTCGTGACATTTTATATAAATTACGTTTAAATTAGGGACCGTCGCGTTGTGGCTCTGTGAACATTATTAAAGTAGTAGTAAGTAGTTTTTAAGTCCTGTTTCTTTTGTAAACACGACTGATTGTGGGTTCGATCCCCACTCGAGGAAATAAAATATTTATTTAAATTTATATTTCCATTTCGAAGTAAGCGCGGCGTTGAGTTCCGCTACTTGACACGCAATGCCTCAAGAATATGGCAGAAAGTGGGGAACAGATTGTTTTAACATTAATTCCTCTGCCTACCCTGCTGTGTGCGGGATACAGCGTGTACCTGATTTATTTTTAAGTAAAAGTTGCACCGTTTTCCATGTTGAATTCCAAAAGATTCTTAATCTATTGATTGTTTTTTTTTCAATTTATAAGATAAAAACTGGTCAAGTGCAAGTTGGACTCGCTTACATAATTCAAGTTTGCGGGCGTATGCACTCATTTTGCATGAATTAACTTTAAGTATAGGTTAGTAATTATATTTTTTAAGAAAGTTCTAGAAATTTCTCTTTTCGGATTATTTACATTATTTCTATTGTAGGTTCTCACTTCGTGCAGAATTTCATAACTGTACCTACAGTAAGGTAGGGTACCTACAGTACCTATAGGGTACCTACCCTATAGATTTTGATTAAGCGGTGAATCTTATACAAATTCCAACTATTTAGAGACATAACTACCTATAGAGAATGAAAAGCAATTTAGCTTAGCTCGGTAATAATGCATGTGATTTAACCGTGTCTACTTTTTATTTTTCCAAGGTGAAATGCATTAAACACCAGGATACACTAAACTAAACCATCCTACATGTTATTATGGACTCAAAGATATTACCAAAATGTATTAAGTTCTATCGGTCGAGACAGATAAAAAATCCGCAGCGTGGTCTTTTTACTTATATCACCGATATGTTAACTGACTGATTCTTATTCTGTAGATTTCGACTCGATTAAAATTTGTCCTAAATCCCTCATGTACGGAATTGATTTTGCTATCTCTATACCTGTATAATTACACAAATAGATATCTATAAGATATTAACTCTAGAGTATCTTATGGACATACATACTTAGCATCCTACTAACTACTGATGCTTAAATATGTATAAAATAGAAAATAAGTACCAACGTGAGTACTAAATATGTCAAGCGAGCAAGAAAGGGTTATTAATCTAATTGACGGATAAAACAAGTGTCGTCTCTAAAGGAATTAGACACGCAAATATTTATTTCAATTAGCAATCCCCTTCTAAGTCTGCAATTGACTCTAAAGGAATCAGTGACATCCGAGAAAAAGGGTCCTTTAAAGAAAACTGAATAGAAAGTGAGTACTTCTTAAGCCTTTTACATCTCTAATTAACTGGGTAAGAGCATTTTGCTGCGTCATATTTTGTTCATTAACAACACCAAATATTTGAATAGCGATAATATGGAAAATATTAACTTTTTTATTTAGTAAAAAAAAAATATACTTACTTCCCTCAGTTATACTTTTTACACACGTTTAGTTTTTAATATTTAAAATAACTGAAAAGTTTGCATTCCAAATATTTATGTAAAAAAATATTAAATACATAACATATAAAATAAAATAAATCAGCTTCACGCTGTATCCCGCATTCAGCAATGGAGTAGGCAGAGGAAACCTAGTGTTAAGACACTCCGTTCCCCACTTTCCGCTGAATGCTGCCTCTAGTGGGGATAGAACCCGAAACCAGGCGCGTTTACAGTCACACTTTGCGCCCCTGCGCCACGACTGGTCTCTACACATACATATATGTATATTAGCGTGCAATTAAAAACTAAGCTGCAGTACCTACATTTTCGGTTGCATTTACTCTACTAAATAAACAACGCCGTTTATATTTACATTTTAGAGAGACTTCATATAACACCTACATATATATATATATATATATATATATATATATATATATATATANAATCACATCCGCGTTGCTGAAAAAAACGCAAAAAAAAAAAACATACAAACTCTCTCTGCGCTTCCCAAAAATTTCACCGTATATTTATTTTTAAATTGAACATTTCATTCAATCTGCTTACAACAGTTATATAAGTAGATATGCACAATTAACTTTAATTGTGATTAATACATTATTTTACGACTAATCCAATTAATTATCTCAATACATCATTTACCTAATTTTCGTTATGAATTAGATAACAATCAAAAGTTATTATTTAGGCCAGTCGTGGCGCAGGCGAGGCATATAGTATGACTGTTAAGGTGACAAGTAGTGGGTTAAATTCCCACTCAAGTAAATTAAATATTTTAATATTTTCATTTCTTCGCTCTAGTTTCGAGGCAAAGCGCGGCGTTGAGTTCGGCCACTTAATATGCACTGCCTCCAGAATGCGGCGGAAAAGGGGAACAGAGTGTCTAAACATTAGGTTTCACTTACCTACCATACTGAGTGCGGGATACAGCGTGATAGTGCAAAGAAATACAGATTGATACTTTTCATCTTAATAATATGTATCAGAATATAAAGAAAATATTACATAATTTTACCAATACATAGGTGAATTTAGAAGATAAATAAGAATATATCGGGATAACAATGAAATTTACGCGATATTCTTTGAAGTAACCGTATATTTTTAGCCATTTACCATTTTTATGATATTGATAAAATGATATAAACTTGTGTTATCTCCAGACCGATGCTCTAGGGGAAAACGCAATAAAAGATGGGTAATACATTTTCTTTGTAGATTTTATGCTTGACCGCACATGGAATATTTAAAACTAGCTTTGGTCCTTACGTTTGAATTGAATAGCCATCGATGTGAATACAATTTCATATATTTATTCTCTTAGATTATTTGCTGTTTTTAGAAAACTTTTTCTTGGGTCACGCATTTACTTATATGACTAAAAATATATGGTGGGAATAGTAGTAATATATTTTTTCAATAAAATATAACAAAAAGTGGTTAATATTACCGTTTTCCTTAAACGAATCGAATCCACAACCATTGTATTTTGTAGTTATTAACTTATGTCAATGGAAAAAAAGTAACTTTAGACATTATTAAAAGCGCATCTTCATTATATTGTAAGCATAAATTATTAGAGATACATGTATATACTACTGTACTACTAGGTACATAAAACAATCTATGCTTAATTTATTTTGAGACACTTCCCAGGCACTATATCGAGTTCCTGCACCGCTATTAGCAATACTCACACGGTGAATCCATGGTTAGTTTATTCTTTTCTCATATGTAGTTGAATGTAGCTATCATTTCTTTAAGAAATATCAAGTATAATATAAAATCAAAATCAAAAAATCAAATCAGCTTCACGCTGTATCCCGCATACAGCACGGTAGGCAGAGGGAACCTAGTGTTAAGACACTCTGTTCCCCACTTTCAGCCGAATTCTGGAGGCATTGGGTGTTGAGTGGCAGGATACAACGCCGCGCTTTGCCTCGACACTAGCGCGAAGAAATGAAAATATAAATTTAAGTAAATATTTGATCTCCTCGAGTGGGGATCGAACCCACAACCAGTCGGTTTTACAGTCACACTTTGTGCCGCTGCGCCACGACTGGCCTCAAGTATAATATATAGCGATTAAAAGGAGATTCTTATTTTAACTAAAATGTTAGTGATATTAATATTAACAAAATAATTTTATACTTTATAACAATAAGTCTTAAAATGTTCCTAAATATATTCACTTGTAGGCACTCATTGTCAACATTTGTATTATTGAGGTCCTTCAGCATTGAAATGTTAATAGCATCTATCCAGCGACTTGACGACCAATTGTATAACGTTGTTCTTTGTATTCACAATACAGTATGATTTACTTGTTTCTTACTAAAATCTATAAAAATGCAAAATGTTGTTTGTTAAAAAAGTGTTTGTTAAATATTTTTTTTTAAAAAGAAGACAAAATGCTTACAAAATAAAGAGTAAAAGGCAATTCAGTAAAATAGCCTATCATACATTTACAAATAAGAACAAATCGCTTCAACATCATTTTCAATTACTTACAATATTCATTACATTATACCTAATGAAAATATCAAATGAGCGAAAGTGAAAAAAAGAAATCAAAGACAGCCAACAAGAGAAAACAGAGAGAAAAGAAACAGATTTGAAATTTATTTCTCGTTATAGGTACCAGACTTGTAGTTGGTACTCCTGGCATTAACATCAAGGTACATTACGTTAAAAATTATCTAATACTATCACTAGGTACTGCAGTCCATACGGATTTTTGGTGTTCCTAAATGTGCCAAAAAGGTGAGACAACACTGCGACAGATATACCGATTTCAGGTTGAACAGTTAGAATTAGCTCTTTAAGATAATGTAAGCACATAAAACTGGTAACCATCATTTTTGTTAACAAAAATTTAGCGTCATATAATTTATTTCAAAAGTAGCATTTTGTTGTAAAGAAGCAGACAGCTTGTGGGTTGCTTATAAAAGGTTGGTTATTAAGTTTCATATTTACACATCTATACTATTAAAAGTATAAATCAAAGTCGCTTTCACCCTATATAATTTGTGTGAATGTCTCTAAAATCGGAGCCAAAAGAATATATTACAAAAATTAATATTTTTGGTTTATTATTAGTAATCAATAAATAAAAACTAAATAACTTTTACTCTCGTCTAATGTCTCTTTTGAGTAAAAAATTTATTGTTCACGTTGTTGTTGCTTGCGTCTAGTCCACTTTTTTACTGCTTAGTCAAATATTTCTATTCTTGTACCAACATTGTCTTTCACTTTTTAATTTTAAATCAAACACAAAATCAAAATATTAAAAATTAAATATGTGACGTAGTTATCAAAACAAGGAAGGCCTGGATGTCAAAAATAGTATAAACTTGCTTAGACGCTATATATGAACACAAATGGAAAGCTTAAGTTAGACCTCGCGGACTATACTTTTAAACGATTTAGTCTACGCTACATATTTTGACGTGATTTCATTAAGAGACAGAATGATTCAAGGGGAAGGTTTATAAATATGGAAAATTTTTAAAGTCATCTTATAAAACGCATTTGTCTGTTCGCTTACTTACCAAATTGGATAGTAATAAAATAGCTATAATTTCGTAGTCCCCGTGGCCAACTCGAAGTGGTATATACACTATTTCGATTATATACGAAAAAATTGTGTGAATTTCTCAATAATTTATATAGTTGTGAATATCTCGTATAAAAGACCAGTGCATCGCTTCGCTCGCCAACATTTTTTTTAATTATAGCAGTTAGTTATAATAAAAATAAATGTAGGCGAGCGTTGTGATCATGCAACATTATATTATACTTTTTATTCGTATTATATTTCAGTAATTGGCACAATATTAATAAGGTTATACAATTGAAATCAATAAAGTAAAATAAAATAAATAAAATCTCTTGTTCCTATCCGTAATTTTATATTAACATGGTGTTCCCAGTCAACGTCTAATCAACATGGAGCTACTTCTCTCATTACCAACCTGTTTACTTACGCTCGAGACTAAATTGCGCCGAAAACGGCCTCCGTCTAAATAAAAGCCCTCTGATTGCGGATTACGAAAAATCACCCATTTCTGCGCTCATAGAAGAAACCCCTTCAATAAACGGGTTCATTACTACTAATTTATTCATATGACTTTCCTCGTGGAGGACCTTTATGAAGCTCTTACGTTTTGTAGTAACAATTGTTAAGACAATTTTTTATATATATCTATCCTTATAAAACATATAAAAGTAAGAGATTTTGTTTTTACAATATTTTTTATTTGTAAAAGTTTGCCAGTTTATAAAACATCGTTTCGAGTACGGAGCACGAGAGATGAAGCCACATAACAGGGAACAAAAATTGGGAAAACATTTTTAATCAGGACCTTATACTTTATAGATCGTACTAGTTGTGAAGCTACATAACAGAGGACGAACAACTGGATTTTTTTGATCATGAACTGAGACTTGCTAAATTATTAAATTGATTGGACACAATTAATGAAAAAAAAGCAGTGCTTCTTTCACACTCTACAAAAACATATTTAAATTATCTCAAAAAAGAATTTGAGGCCGGTCGTGGCGCAGCGGCACAAAGTGTGACTGTAAAACCGACTGGTTGTGGGTTCGATCGCCCTCGAGAAGATGAAATATTTACTTAAATTTATATTTCCATTTCTTCGCTCTGGTGTCGAGGAAAAGCGCGGCGTTGAATTCTGCCACTCAACACGCAATGCCTCCAGAATTCGGCAGGCAGTGGGGAACGGAGTGTCTTAACACTAGGTTCCCTCTGCCTACCCTGCTGTGTGCGAGATACAACGTGAAGCTGATAAAGAGTATAGAAAAAGCAATTAGTGCAATAAATTTTCAGCATAACTGTGTTTCAAAATGTAGCTTTTCCGTACAAATCCCCGCCGAGATTACGTAGTTATCGTAAAGCTTGGCGCCGCGCCATGCCCTGGACGCGGTTTACAGTTTAGTCAAATTGCTACCGGCTGTACAACCCGTAAAGGATCCAAGCGGATATTATACGATTTCCTATGTAATCCAATTTTACAAAACGACTTTTCTAAGTTTTTGATTTGTTTAATATTTGTGCTGTTTAGGTATTTAGAAAGAGTACATTTTACTTTGCGTACATACATATTTTTTTTATTATTGTTGCTTATTATTGTTTTTTGTTTAATTTCTTATGTTTCATATTAAACGGATTGATTTGTTTTAATTTCTTGGAATATATATTATATGCTAATATATGCTTTACTAGTAGTATATTTTTGTCTTTTAAATTATGATTTTTTTAGTTTAGTTTGGACGAAAATTTTCCGGGTGCAAAGACTTAGATATTAATATAATAAAATTGAATTTAAAATTAATTGTTATTTGATTCCCATCTCAACAATGTAGAGATTGTTAAAATATTTTAGTTTCTGCATATTTATATTTACCACCAAAACTTGTTTGGTATAAAAAAGAAAGAGTTGATGAGTGCATCAAAATGCTACCATTATCTACTTATTTGAGAAACGACGCCTCGCTACATTTAATACCTCGACGCTTCGCATCATTTTAGCACGTAAATATAGAAAGATTTATTTTGGAGTTTCTTTGAATATCATTAAAATATTTTATACTGAGCACAGCCAATAAAGGTTCTATAAAACTTTAATTGTTTGGATTTATAAAAAAATGCAGTTATAAATGTAGTTATATTATTATATAAATATAGGTTAATTATTTGTACTATTACGTCGACTTTAGAGTTTCATATATTATATCTTTACTTTATGTGGGGCAATCATTAATAATTATTAATATTCGTAGTAATCACTTATAAAAGACCTTTACCATATACGATAGCCTTTATTACTAAGTAGTCTAGACATATAAATGTTTTATATGGATAAAATAAATAATATTAATAATCTAAAATATAGTTTATTTTTACACCAATGTACCGAGACGGTTAGCTAAATTCATCGAGTGCTATAACAGTATCATCAAAGGGTTTCAAATTCAATATCGAACAAATCCGCTTGAATATAGAAGCATTTTTATTTGCCATTCCCTAACTGAAATTGTGAAATCGAGTAGTCAATGATTATGGCACAATTTCCTTTAAAATAGACATTCTCGATCAATTTAAGCTGGCCTCATATTTTTAAAAGTTCCTTTTTTTTCGGAAAATTGAATAAGTAAAATTAAATAAACAGTATTTTAGCTAAACAAAGAATATATAATAATAAAATTGAAATATAATATAATAAAATTGAATAGATGTGAAAACATTGCGCTCAAGTCCATTCACATCAATTTACTTTAATAAACGTCTTGGAAATTTAATATCAGTGCAAAATAATAAAATTTAATTCGCAGTTGCCAACCACAAAATCGATAATCCATTATTTTCCACTCAATCCATCAACACTAACAAGGCGGGTGAACTAAATAAACAACCTTCGTGGTGGTGGTCAAGGATCGCACCACAAGTCATGGCTCCGTCCGGTCCATCCTCAAGAATAATTGAACCTTCTTATATAAGAATAATTGGATCTTCTTGGGTTTAACGGTCTGCGGTGGCCGAGCAAGCAAGATATTAATTGGTTTGCTCTGAATTATTCAATTCAGTTAGGGCTGTGCTCACGGGGATAGAGTTCCTTAATTAGTATTGCTATATTGATTTCACTTTCGTTACGTGAAACTATAAATCCTTTCTCGTTTTGATATCCATTTCAGTTGAACGTTGTTTGATCTTTTAAATTTCTTGTGTTCATGTGTATATTATAAATGTACTAGCGGGCTTATCTTCGCTCGCTAGAATGTATTTTCTATCATTACAGCTATTTGAACATCGATGATGTTATTTTTTTGAATATGCAGTACGACAGTGTATGTATTATTTTCACAATACTTTTTTATATTATTATGAAATTACATTATAAATCAATTTAAGGCTGATCTATGATTAAATAAGAAACGGTATAAAAGATTATCTTTATTTAAAAAAAATATAATAATAAAAAATCAGCTTCACGCTGTATCCCGAACGCACCACTCCAATCCCCAGAATTCGGCGGAAAATGGGGAACGGAGTATTTTCTTTATTTGAGTTTAGTAAATAGTTCACATAATTATTAATTACGTGTTAAACTGTACGTGTAAAGAGCAATTTGTGAAGCTATTATTTTCTTAAACCAAAAGAAACAATAAAAAATGGCTATTATTTATAAAAGTTGAAATTTCAAAAATCTATAATCTCACCTAGATTTTAGAAAAATCTAGTCGAGGCAAAAAGCATAAATGTTGAATTCCACAATATCTAGGAATACTTATCAAATAGTTATATCATGAAGTAAATAATGAGAAAATTTTAACTTTATTTATATTAAGTATATAAACAATCAATAGTTTATTCACGGGCGAGTCGATGTAGCTAATTCGAACGTAAGCAAATCCGTTCATTATCACATTTACATAATCGCCGAGGGCTGATTAAATTTGTATTCATTGAAATCGTTAACAATTTACACAGAAAAGTAAACAACATTAATTCTTAACGTAAAATCTTAAGTGTTTTTGAATTTTGCTAAAATAACTTTATTTTTATGAAATCTAATTAAAATACTAACACATTTATACATATAATAGAAAATCAAAAAGCAATTTAATATAAAACAAGTTTATATTAGCTTGCTATAAAATAGGAGGAACTTATTACAAGGTGAGTCGCTCTCAACTCAGGACCGCAAACTTGAGTTATTGAAACTTCTCAGCCATAATAACCAGAGGGGAAACTTGATTTTTTTTATGACTAAACTGCATCAGATTTGCATTTTGAAAGAATTTTAAAACAAATTTGTTCAAAATATATGTATATTTATTAATATATTATTATATTAGTTATGAGACCAGTCGTGGCGCAGCTGCACGAAGTGTGACTGTAAAACCGGCTGGTTGTGGGTTCGATCCCCACTCGAGGAAATGAAATATTTACTTAAATTTATATTCCCATTTCTTCGCTCTGGTTTCGAGGCTAAGCGCGGCGTTGAGTTCTGCCACTCAACACGCAATGCCTCCAGAATTCGGTAGAAAGTGGAGAACGGAGTGTCTTAACACTAGGTTCCCTCTGCCTACCCTACAGTGTGCGGGATACAGCGTGAAGCTAATTTATTTTTATTTATATGTATATTTATTAGATTTATATAATATATGTAACATGAAAATGAATGTTGCTAAAATATTTATCCAGCTTCTTGTTTCATCGCCGCCATGAATCTGGTGCTTGTTAATTAACAAATACCTTCTTAGACCTTTCTTAGAGAAGATTTAATTGAAGAGGCGTTGTAGTGGACGAGGATAAATCGTTTGAAGTAATACAATATAGACGATTATAATATTAATTTATTGTTGAATATTTTCGGTTCACATTTTTTTCCGGGATACAATTTTCATAACTACTTTTAGTATGCAAAGTCAAATAAAAACTGAGTCATCAGACCAAAATAGCCTATAAATTAATGTAGGAAGCTTAGAAATTACATTATTTATAATCTGTGTGAAATAAACAATAGGGTAATACGTTATTTACATATCTTATGCACAGTATACACAAACTACAAAGATAACAGAACATGTAAAAATAAACTCTAAAAATAAATAATATGAAATGATCGCGATAAGCTTATAATCTACACCCAAAAGTGTCAGAAGCAACGCTTCTTAAGTGACCACGGGGTCAACTTGCCCAGGGCAACACTTGCGGTCGCTTGCCGGCGTCACTTTGACTGACAAGCGTAGGTTTATTACAAACCCCTTGAGACAATAAGCGAATCTGGCAAACTATTTTGTAATATTAGATGTATTTTGCTCACATAAAATACATGATTTTTGTTGGTAATTATAAAATTTTATTGATTTAGTATTTACCTTAGTGTAAATTGTAAGTATCTGATCTATATACGACATGGTTGTGGATGTGAATCTTCAACTCTCCAGGCGAACGTAATGTAATAATTTAATTTTGTTATATAATGCATAATATACATTTACTTTTAGAGTCATAAATATTAAATGCCCGGGGCCGTCGTGGCACAGAGGCACAAGCATGCGATTGTAAATGCCACCATTGTAGGTACGATTCCTACTTGAGGAAGCTCTGGTACTCAGGCATATTGCGGCACTCAACACGCAATGACTCAAGAATTCGGCTGAAAGGTGGGAACGTGTTAATGGAGTATTTAAACAATAGGTTGTACCTGGTTCCTCCGCCTACTCTGCTGTGTACGGGATATATAATATATTATAATATATTAAAAAATACAAATTTGCTTTTCAAATTAATATGGAATTATGTATACATAAACGTACTGGATGGGATTATATGTAATAATTCAATACAACATTATTAATATAACAACATTGTTGTTACATTATCTTGAGACAAGCATTCCAAAAATGTACGAAATAAACACTTTAAAGTAAAATATAAGAGCAAATAAGCCAGGAAAATCTTTGAAAAGTTTCAAAAGCCAGAATAAAAGTTTCATATTTCAATAAGCAAGGTCCTTGGTTTAAGTTCTCTTCTGTAAACGCGGTGGTTGTGATTTCGGTCCTTACTGTGAGCAATAATTATATTTAAAATATTTTCCGGAAACGGTCGGAAAGTGAATATAACTCTAGGTTTGCTAAATCTATATAAAGGAAATTTTGTTCAAATATCTGCAGCTATATTTCAAAATACATAAGTAGAAATTTTAGTTAAGAAATTTATACTTTTTTCGGTCGTTTTTAGTCACACGCTTGTGTCACTGCGCCAGCAGGCAGTAATATAAATAATATTCATGAAAATATTTTCAGTTGAGGAAAGTCGTAGCGCAGGGGCATAAGTGTGTGACTGTAATCGCTACTGGTTGTGAGTTCGATCCGTACTCGAGAAAATAAAATATTTATTTAAATTTATATTTTCATTTCTTCGCTGTGGTACGTGACTCTACAATTCAACCACACAACACGCAATGCCTCCAGAATTCGGCGGAAAATGAGGAACGGAAGATCTTAACACTAGGTTCCCTCTACCTACTCTGCTGTGTGCAAGAAACAGCGTGAAGTGGATTTATTTTCAATTTCAACACATTAAGTCACTTGAATGATAAAATAAATAAGAAATAGCATATATTGCTGCAGGCAGATTACTCTGAAAAGTAATTATCATAACTTAGTCCACATATGTACGTTGGCGATTCCGCGTTACTGCCAGGAGTTCTGTAGCGCGCCCTCTGGGAGTAAACATTTGCTTCATGAATACCTTACCATAATACTGAGAGCCATAAAGGCAACAATGTAAATTTAATCTTGACTCTCATTTTAAATAACGCGAATTTTGCGTTTTCTGTGTCTAACTTAGACTTGAAGTTGTAAGAGTCGATGTCTACAAGGTATATTATGTTTTGTTATAGAATACACTCAAATAATATGTGTTACCAATTTAAGTAAAGCCATTCATTCTTCATTGTAAATCTTCATGTGAAACATCGTTTTAATTTTAGTATAAAAAACAATATTGCACATCTCGACCATCTTTATAACCTGTCTCAAGATTAAATACCCTAAATTTAAAATTTAATCGTAAACAGATCAACGATATTGCCGTTTCCAACAACGGGAGAGCACTTGCCAAAAATGCCGCTCTCAGACAGATATTTCGATGCAAATTGAATAATTTTGTTTTTGATTAAGTTTCGTAGCGGTACAAAAAGTTCATATTGTGTCAATTTAAGTTCTAATCACTTTTTAAATGCATTAGTAGCGAGACACGAGCGTAATCAACGAATAAATTTGAATTTATTAACAAACAGATTTGCCTCCGCCCATTTCGGTGACAGTTCAAGGGGAACATAATTGATTTTTTTCATCAATCTACAACTTCTTTAAAAGGAAATTAGATAATAGTTAAGTTTTTTTTTATTTATAATATGATATTATCCTCATCCTATCACCTGGAGGAGCATGGGAATAAATATCGTGTGTACTCAAGAGAGAACTACTATGTGAATAGCTTTCTAGTGTAACGCTGGAAACGTTTTACATCACATATTGCTTTTATTACTTACAAAGTTCAGGTTATTCATATCGCCTTAAAACAAACAGACAACAAACAGCATGTAGCAGGGTAGGAAGAGGAGAGTGTTAAGACACTCCGCTCCCCATTTTCTGCCGAATTTTGGAGACATCATGTGTTGAGTGGCAGAACACAACGCCACGCTTTGCTTTTACACCACAGCCTGCGGTTACAGTCGTACTTGTGGCCCTCCGCCACGACTGGTTTCTTCATATAAATATGAAGCATATTTTATATAATATGGTTGGTAGAAATTTTAATTTATTAAAGCTGGAAATGATGGTACAATTCTTGATACGAAAGCCATTTTGCTAAAATACTTACACGATACGAAGCATTTGTTCTTTGAAGAGCTACGAGTACGTTTATAGAAATCCAATTTATTATTTAAACAAAAGTGCCGTGAAACGCCGGAGGTTTAATGCACGCATTCCTCTGTTATTAAACCAAGTCCGGAACAAAGGAATCAGTGGAGCGTCGATTGATAATAATTAATATTGTTTTATTATGAGCCCCGTATCTCGACGGAGCAGCCCCGCCGAATTTTAGAGCATTCATGCGTGATAATACAATAATGGTATTATGTTTAGCCTAATTTTCATCACAGCTCGTATTTCAATATGCTTATTACCTTTTTTTTTATTTATCCTTATTAGGTAAATCTGATGAAAAATTATTTGTATTTGTAACACTAAAGAAATAAAAATAGTTAAATAGTTTTGAGAAAAAGTTTGCGCTATAAAGAGAACCCGTGAAAGTGTCAAAGCTACTTGTTTCTTTTTAAAGTTTGTGAAGAAAATAAGTAGTAAGGGAACCGATATAGATTTAATTTCATACGCCAGTATTTGATCTCAAGACCATGCCATTTGTTCAAAACATTTCGTTCAGCTTGAATCCCGCATAAAACAGTTCCTAAATTTCGACAGAATTTTTGAAGCATTGCGAGTGGAGTAGTACCAGAGCAAAGAAATTAAAATATTAATACATAATAATTTATTTCGCAGTGTGGGAATCGAACCCCAACACCACGACGACGGCCTCAATAAAATAGTTCGAATAAAAAATATTTCAATATAAAAATCTGCATATTGTTCTCAAGTTCTGGAGACAATGACATGCAAAATATCTAATAATGTGCGAAATAAGTTCGACGAACGTTATAATGGTAATAATGGATATAGCGCTTACGTATTTACGAGACTTCAACCCTTGCCTGACGGGGAGCTGGCGATTAACCTCGCCAAATGGATGGAAATTATCTTTTTATGCACTAAACATTTTAATGTGAAATATATTCACGTGAGCTTTCTGAAATCTGTTATTCTTGACAGTTCTATCTAATATGTTTACATAAAAATCTTTTTTCTTTTTTTAGCTTTAGGCTGTATCCTTCATAGCAGGATAGGCAGAGGGAGCTTAATGTTAATACACTCCGTTCCCCACTTTCCGCCGAATTCTGGAGGCATTGAGTGTTGACTGGCGGACTCAACGCCGTCCGCCTTGGCCTCGAGAACAGAGTAAAGTAATATATATTTTTTAATTTTCCACTCGAAGAAATGAAATATTTAAAATTAAATATTTCATTTCTTCGAGTGGGAGTCGAACTCACAACCTGTCGCGTTTACAGTCACACGCTTGTGCGCCCGCGCCACAACTGATCTTTAAAAAATCTTAATATTTAATATATATTATGAATTCTTAACAATAAGATAAAAGACAAGTCAATGCACATAGAATACAAATTATTTATGAAATATTTTTGTCAGCTTCACACTGTACTGTAGGCAGAGACCTAGTGTTAAGACACTCCGTTTCCCACTTTCCGCCAAGTTCTGGAGGAATTGCGAGTTGAGTAGCGGAACTAACCGTGGCGTTTTGCAAGGACACCAAAGCAAAGAAATGAAAATATAAATGTAAATAAATATCTCATTTCCTCGAGTGGGGATCGAACCCACAACCAGTCGATTTTACAGTCACACTTTGTGCCCCTGCGTCACGACTGGCCTCAAAATTTTAACCATTACAAGCAAACGTGATGAATCCTTTATTACTTATTGCTAAAATCAATTAATTTTTAACAGTGACAGGTTATATTGTGTTCGAATTTAAATTAACTCGATTGAAAATTAAAACTTGTCTGATTGAACACATTTGTTTGAATTCTGGCAATTATACCTATTTATACGTATACTATAGGTACGTATCCAATTCGGGTGGATCTTTATAGATATGTATTTCAGGTTTTCGGTAGTGTTTTTCTTCTACGATGTATCCCCCATGTAGGTAGATAGATAGAGTTAAGTCAAGGCACTCTATTCTCCGCTTTCCGTCTGATTAAGAGACATTGTTTTGTGTTAAGTGGCGTAACTAAGCGCCGCACGTGGCATAACTAACTAAACGCGGGGATTTACAATCAGACGCTTTTCTCCTAATAACTAATAACTGCAAATTAGCTATTTCAAAATTTTTAAAGATACTGTAATTTTTAGAGCACACAAAGTAATATTTTAAATTTACATGACGTATGAAATTTGGCAATATGTTTAGCATATTACAAATGGGATCAGCCAGTGAACCTTTCGGGGTAGAGGCCGACTCTGACTTGATGGATTGCGGCAGATGGCGGACGCATTTTCTGCATGCTTAATTAAAAAATCTTTTTAATTGGTATATATTTCAGTTTTTTAATATACCAATCGTCTAGTAGGTACATGTCCCCAACAATCTAGAAACTAAATTTGAATTTTAATAACGTTGAAAAGGAGAATAGTTCAAATTGAACTCGGACAGTGATTGATGTAGTAAAATATATTATCTATATACTGCCGTAATATAAAAGTAATTGCAAATAATGTCATTTTAGCTGCTTATGATGTCTAGTGCTAAGATGAACTAATAAAAAAGAATCAGCTTCACGCTGTATCCCAGGGTAGGCAGAGGGAACTTAGTGTTAAGACACACCGTTCCCCACTTTCCGGCGAATTCTGGAGGGATTGCGTGCTGAGTGGCGGAACATAACGCCGCGCTTTGCTTCGACACCAGAGCAAAGAAATGATCGAACCCACAACCAGTCGATTTTACAGACATACTTTGTGCCCCTGCATCATGACAGGCCTCAGAACTGGTCATTTAAAGTAAATGGAAATATGTATTACATATTATAATATAAATCGTTTTAATTTTTTTATAGTATATAATGTGTTTTGTTATAAAATAATGTTGAAAAATTTTTTGTCTATATATAGAAAATGTAAGTAACTAGATGTAGTTGTGTTTTGCTTGTGTTTCCATTTGTGTTGTACAATAAAGTATTTTGAAATAAATAGTAATAGATAATTAATAGTGTTCTAATTTGAATAATAAAAGAGACAATTTAATTCTCTCATAAAGTCAAATCATCAGCATCAAAAAAAAATTAAGCCAAAATTTTATCTAGGTACAAGTTGAACATGCCTCCTGGCGAGTACACATGCTAAAATGTGTTTACATTTCTAAAATGTCAGTTTTCCAAAAATGCTTAATAATAAAAATGTATATTTAAATTACATATTGCCTAAAATAAACAAGCGTAAAGCATGGAGTTGTCCAACGTATGTAAGAAAATCTATTAGTGAACAAAAACTAATATGAAAAAAATATAATTTAAATAAATAATTGTAAAGCATACCTACCAACACATAAAGACAAAAAATATTAAATTAATATATAACATCCACAACATTCACAATTTTGTATTATTAAATTCGCTATTTTTGTTTGTATGCAAAATAATTTACAAACGGTTGAACGATGTCGAAATTGAGTTGGTACGTGAGAGGCGCGATCTAAAATAGATTTAGTGCACGCATGACTGATGGTAGCGACAATAACGACTCTATGATATGAGGGACCCTTTAGCTCATTTTTTTTAAAGGGCAAAGACTATTAATCTCCAGCACAATACCAAGGAATTAGACGAAAAAATTGAATATTAAACTGTAACCATTAGGCCAAGGGTAAGGGGTAAGACAAATGGTGCTACGCTAATACATGCACCGTGTTCGTGTGATATTTGAAAGATGTGTCGCATTTAACTGGTTTTATGTATAAATTAATTATTTTTTACGAGATTTTATTATTCTATATATCTACAAAATCTCAGCTTGAAATAGTTATAAACGGCATAGTTCCTGTAATGATGGCATGTATTTTTTTATAGCTTCACGCTGTATCCCGCACATATCGGGGTAATCCTCATTAAGACAATTCGGTTCACCACTTTCCGCTAAATTGTAGCATTGGGTGTAAGGGGGCGAAATTAATCACTGTGTTTCGCCTCGACACCAGAGCGAGAAAATGCAAATATGTAATATTTTATTTCCTTCAATGGAAATCGAACTCACAATCTGTCGCGTTAATAGTCGCATACTTATGCACTTGCGTCAGGACTGGCCTCAAGAAATGTATTAAAGTGTTGTTTCTTTATATAATATCTATATTCAATCTTGTTTCTATCCTCCTACTAATCTCATAGTAGACACTGTCTCATACCATTGATTTACATAGATAGAACTACATATACATATATATTACTATTTAGAATACACAAATATTGCTCGAGTCAGGTGCCACGTACTTAAATTCGTTTACGCGGATTGTGACGTTCTTTAATTTATCCTTAATGGATTCGCAACGAGCGCTGTTCGCCCTGATTGCCAGACTCCCCCGGGGGTATATCTTCGCAATACAATACTTTAATACCTACCTAGATATAACAAAACAGTTTAACTTTAAATACATGCGCATTGATATTTAATTACTGCAATTAATATTATAATTATAAAGTTATTAGTTTTTTTTTAATATTCTATTTTGTTACTGATTTTGTAAAATGATGCTTAAATCAGCATCACGCTGTATCCCGCACACAACAGGGTAGGCAGAGGGAACCTAGTGTTACGACACTCCGTTCTCCACTTTGGCACTGGGGGCATTGCGTGTTGAGTGGCAGAACTCAACGCCGCGCTTAGTCTCGACACCAGAGCGAAGAAAGGGAAATATAAATTTAAGTAAATATTTCATCTCCTCGAGTGGGGTTCGAACTCACAACCAGTCGGTTTTACAGTCACACTTCGTGCCGCTGCGCCACGACTGACCTCAAAAGTGATGCTTAATTTTAGCAATTCCATAGCACAAAAGAAAAATGTAGACCTTATAGAATTACTTTTTTGTTCATCCATTTTCTCGTCCGCCCCTTTAAACAAACTAATTTTAATTCATCAGTAAAGACTCTTTTTCTTAAGAATTCATGGAGTGTCAAGCTGAAATGAATATCAAATGGTCAAATCAACAAAATACTTTTAAGTCATCTTCACTGAAAGATGCGAGCGTCTATGCTTCATTTTTACCACATACTATATAAAATTCGCCGCGTTATCATAACCAGTACTTCTCGTTAACATAGAATTATTAAATAGCAAGAAGTAAGCACATAGAGTGCAAATAAATGAAGAAAGACAAACATTAATAATATAATGTATAATATA
Organism: Heliconius hermathena; assembly: GCA_013403705.1. Taxonomy (NCBI): domain Eukaryota; kingdom Metazoa; phylum Arthropoda; class Insecta; order Lepidoptera; family Nymphalidae; genus Heliconius; species Heliconius hermathena. The sequence goes on from JAAIXJ010000269.1 coordinate 56,402, forward strand.
ATTATATTACTCAAAAAAACTATTACAAACTCAAATTAATAATAGTTTATTTCATAAATGTGGTAATTTTAATCACTTGTACGCCCTGTTGATATACAATCAATAAAGTGATGAAACCAGTCCATTTCATACAACAAAAGTCCAGTTTTTTATAATCTATATTTTCCTTTAATATTTTTGCACCTAAAACAAATCCAACGTCAAATTTCATCATCGGTCTCTGAATTAATATGTATGGGAATGCGTACCTTAATTTTGAACATTTAGTTTAATAAAAATAATATTTATATAGACAAATAAAAAATATTCCATAAACGTTATAGCAAGACTTCATAAGATAGAGAAAAGAAAGAATACTGCTGTAATTTTCTGTAAGTTTAAAAATTGGAATAGATGGTTTTGACACTGTATGTCTTTATATTTAGGTTTGACAATTATTTAATTTTTTTTTTTTCATATTACTTAGGTTAAAATTTTTATGAATTTAAAGAAATTAAGATACGTCGAACCATTTACAAGACATAATTGTTTAAAATATACAATAACGTGTAAGAGAATATAGTCTTAAATAAGTCCTACCGACAAAGGATTCCTCTAGACGTCACTCCACGGGGAGTTCGGGACAAAGTAAAATGCAAATTCTCATGTATTTCCAATTAGCACTCCTCCCTCCGCTGTCATATAGTAACTTAGACTTGTAACGCTGCCGTCTCAATGTAGATGCTATTATTGCTCTCTATAGAACAACCTTTTTAAATTTTTGATAGTTCATACTCTGTAGAGAATATAAAAATATAGTAATAGGTACTAGAAAAAGGATAATTTAGTTTTATTCAAATTTTAGTGAAATTGCTACAAAAATATAAGTATCGGTTTTTTTTTGTAATATTATACTCACCTCGTTGGTTTACCAATTTCAGCCTTCTTAATTTCATCTTTGATGATGACGGAACAAAAAGACACGATTTGTCTAACCAGAAGTAAACCGAGAAACCGGAACCGAACCGAGAATCATAATTTACTCGAAAAAGTAAATGGTCCGTTTTCAGACCATATGTCTATATGATGATACTAAAATCATGAGCGCAAACTTTGCATCTACACAATATGTCCGTAACATGGAAACCGTTTATTTGCAGATTTTTTTTTATGTTTGTTATTACAAATCAGCTTCACGCTGTATCCCGCACACTGCAGGGTAGGCAGAGAGAATCTAGTGTCAAGACACTCTGTTCCCCACTTTCCGCCGAATTCTGGAGGTATTGCGTGTTGAGGGGCTCGCTCGCTGACTTTCTCGAGTAGGTATCGAACCCACAACCAGTCACGTTTGCAGTCACACTTTGTGCCTCTGTGCCACGACTGGCCTCATGTTTGTTATTATAAATTAAATAATATAATATGTGTGCACATCCTAAGGTACTCTGTGAGTAGTTATTAGAATGCCTATGTCTCCAACGCTCCCCAGACACCTAGCGACTAGCGTCTATAAATAATACATTTTGAATTTTGATCTTCACTGCAAGACGATCCCGACACCTGCAAGGTTTTGAAAATTTTCAAAAAAGCTCCTTTAAGTCAATTTTCTTTAGTGCATTAAAACTTATAAATTATTTATTTCAAGAGTTTTTGAACTTCAACAGTTTTAAACATAATTTTCTATTGGGAACTATAGAAATTCGTGGCACTTATTATTTCGTTTTTTTTTTAGATTTAGTTTTCAGGATTGAAGAAAGTATTTATTGGAGAAAATAAAAAATGTACAGCATAAAATTTTACCCCCTATTGGCGATCTAATAAAACGGTAGTTCTTCAGAATATATTATTATAAACCATGTTCAATCATTACATTACGGTTACACTGGAGGAACAATTCTAGTAATTGATACAATAAGCAGGAATAAAATATATCTTTACAAACTAATTTAGTCATTCAGATCTTATAGGTTCAGAGGACAGGAAAAGATACCTACCTATCTACTTCTAAATCAATTTCATATCTTAAAAGTTTGTATATTAAAAAAGCGAAAGTCTCAATAAAACCTCATGAAGCAGCTTATGTTACAAAGTTCTATGATAAAGTAAAAACCTTCAGACATTCTACAAAAAAGTGAATAGGTTCTTTTTGCATATATATTAAGAAATTTTAAACTAAATTTAAATTGAAGCGTTCCCTGAAAGGTTTTATATTAGCGCAGAGAGACGCCGCTACCTGTTGCGGCCACTACTTGATAAGCCGTCACAAGCCCTCGCGACAATATTTGAATAGACAGACGTAGACCCTTCATAAACGTCTTACTGATCGTATGGCAGCTGCTTAGTAAATCTGTTATTAAAACATAACTTTATATTTAATAGTATGTTAATTGTATATAAATTATGTAGTAAATTTTAACAATATGCACATTTTCTACTTATATACAATCTATAAAGTTAACGAAAACATTATAACTATTGACTTTCAAGATTATTTGTTATTTACATTTAACAGACCGTAAAGACGAATATAAAGGTATAGTTTCAATTTTCATCCGGTAAAATTATAATATTTAAATTATTTATTCCCTCGCTCTGGTAGAAAGACGCGGCGTTGAGCTCCTCCACTCAACATGCAATATCTAAATGCAATGTCGGCTAATTAAAAAAAACTGATTATATTTTTCTATTGACCAATTAAAGTTTTACATTTATAACATAATGAATTTGTTCTCGCAACCTTGCAGTTCTAGAACGTACGTTAGGAGCCTTATAACAAAAATATTTCATAACAGAAGAAAATGTTACAAAACCCAAATATCTTAAATATATTATATATAAGTATATGTATACCGCGGCGCAAGCTCGCACAAAGAATTCCAGCTATTATTCCAACAATTTCGCCACTTACTCGACGTATAAATCTTGGATATATATTATTTGGACGCAAATACGCGGCGGACAAAACACTTAACCTGATTGACCCTCGCTTGGTATTTTTATTGCTTCTCGAGCTCGTCCTTAGGTGCATTCGGGTCTGGAATTGCCCCGGATTTTTGTTAAAAAGTATTATTTCTTTTTTCCATGAAATAGTTCGCCATGCTAATTCATTTTAGGTATTTTTGCTTACCGATTTTTGATTTTTGGTATATGGTTTTTGTCACTTCAATTGCTTTTACCAACGTCTGTTATAATTTTCTTTTCCAACGTTTGTGTTATCTGTCTCCAATACGATTTCGAATGTTGATTCTTTATTTTACCACCGTTACTACTAACTCCACATGGAAAACATGAATTTTTCTAGACGCTAGCGTGCAATTACTTTTCTTTGAGATCAAATATGAAACGAATTTTTGCACAACATAATTTTCATCAAAAGGAAAATAACAAGACCATGAGAGCTTACGTTCTAAAACCAATACAACCTCATGTGTATTTCACGGGAACAAATCGTAAGTTCAGTCTGCAGTCGGAGTCGGCACAGATTGAGACAATAAATTGCACGGTAACGGCGTCATGTGGGGACACCCCCTGGCCCCGGTACATTACGCCCAAATTAAGACAGCTTGCTACCAATATGCAAATCCTGTGTTCGAGCCCGCACAAGCCTAAGCAAATATTGCTTGTAATAACAAGCACACTTTGTCTTTCATAAGTGACATTTGCAATAAATACATATACAATGTTATGTTAATCGCGATTCTGTTTACTGTTGCTACATTTTAGTGTAATGATTTGAAATGTAGGTACCTACTGCTAATATTATATAGGTAAGTTTAATAAACTGTATCACGTGTGTATCACACGGTTCAAATATTTCTAACTTAAATAGTTAAAATTGTAAAATAAGTGGGGAATGGAAGTGTTAATACTAAATCCCCAGGTTCCCTCTGCCTTCCCTGCTAAATAAAAAAAATATGAAAATACATAATATAATTACAATATGTATTTTTACTTTTATTAAATTGAACTTACCGTTTACAATAAATATTTCATTTCCAAGTTTTGGAAGTAAAGTTGTTTATTCTCAATACGAACACAAAACAAACATAGTCAACGCACTTAGCAATGTTATTTAGGAATATTGCGTCTATCCTTTGTTACCTCGGAGGCAGTATTCCTTTGAATGGCTTCGCTTCGTAAAATAAAAGCGGTTTGCATTTCCGCATCGTATTTGTTGCTCGTTTGTTCAAACAAACAGAAGAATCCGTAAGTTCCTTTCAGTCCACGATAAAATATCAAGACGCCGCCGTTAGCACGCATTTTTGCGATTCCGGGCCGCGGCGCGTAAGACCTCTTTGTGTTTCACGATATAATGCTACTTTACCCCCTTATTTTTATGCAATGGATAAAGATGTGAGTGTAAATCATAACAATAATAGTATGTTTTCTTCATTTTATAAACATTTAGCGTTACATAATTTACCCATATCAATTCGATGTAGTCTAAATATTTCTTTCATTAGAAAAAAAAATAGATTAGAACTATACAAAAAAACTCGACTCTTAAAATAATAATAACCATTTAATGTCGTCGTGGCGCAGTAGCACAAGCCTGTGTATGTAAACACGACGGGTCGATTCCCACTGGGAATGAAATTTAATTTAATATTTTCATTTCATCGCTCCGTTAACGAGTAAACCTCGGCGTTAAGTTATAAGGTCCGTCGGAAAGAAACGGAAAATCTTAATGGGGCATAGATGTCTTTACACTAGGTTCCCAGGTTCCCTCTACCTGCCTGCCTGCTATGAGCGCAATATAGCGTGAAGCTTAAAACAATTACGAAGCCCAAAAAATCATAATTTCACAAAAACCTAAAAAATATTCAGAAAATATGAAAATAGTTTAAAATAAAAAATAATCTTAAACATGTTCTTATAGCGTAGTAAGACCGCAATATGCATGATCAAGTAGCTGTATATTTTATAAAGTTTTAATAAAAATCTACTCCCGTTGGGATTTTTCTAACACTGAGAGAGTACCGTAGCAATTTTCCAATACAGCCATCGGAGGTCTGGAACATCCGAGAGGTAGTCATCTTACAAGCTGAATTGATACTTCAGACATGCCGTGAAGCGCTATTCTCTTGAAAGCTTTTATATTATATTATCTGAGACCTTTCAACACGTGGAAACCGTCTGTCGTTGCGATCAATCGATTTCGATTCTCACATCTCCAGGGTTGAGGCGATCGGTACATAAATGAGATGACAATGTCGGTTGTTTGCCACCTGCTTGAGATATTACATTTTAGCTAAGACTGAAACCTCGTTCTGTTTGTATTTTGTGACAACTTGAGCGAGCCTTGGAAAGGTAATGAATTCGGTTGCATTATTTTATATTGTATCTTTATATATGTACTCTATATATTATTTATACATATCATATAAGTAAAATTATTTCATTTTATGCATAGATACATAATCTAATTTCTTTTAAGTGCATTTTTACAGCATATGCAATATCCACCTTTGTTGCGCACATTATTCTCGAAGGTCTGTAGCAAAGCGTAGGTAATATTATTGTATATGAAAACGGCTGCTCATACTGCAACCGAGCTTATTATAAGATAATCTAAGGCCAAGAACGTTTGAGGTGGGATCGTTTGAGCATCTCTTGTGCAAATTGCTTAGGGCAGGGCTCAGACGCCAGGGTTCCGCTTTAGCGGACTCGCGCCTGGCATAAATCCACAATATGCAAGCTACAGCGTCTTGGTTCACTGCCAGCGGCCCCGCCACTCGTCGTTTGCACTTATTTACTCGTAATATGAATCACTGACATCAAACAATGGTAACTAAGGAACCAATTTGAGTTATTGGACGATTGTCCAGCTTATACAAATTGTATGTGGAAATTGATCGCCTACTAACGCTCGTGTCTCCATCAATTTGCTAAGTTGATAATTTGTTCTTTGTTTTAAAAGCATTTTACTGCATTATACAAATAAATACGATGTATTAGTCCTATTGAAATTACTATTAAAAGAGTCAGAGGAATAGAATAGATAAAAAATGGCTAAATATTCCGACAATATACTACAACAACAAAGGTTTAAAGAAATACTTAACATTGTCGTTATTATCAAAGTTTCGAAGTATTCTATTATAAATACTTTGCAAGATGCTAAAACCTAGATAAATAAATAAACAATCTTGAACCGTCTTTAACGTTTCTAAGCACCGAAAGTTATAGTACCGAAATTGTAGCGACTTAATAGGATCGCCTACGAAATTCTGTATAATGAGATCAGAGCTCGATATACATTAAAAAGCCTTCGGGCGAATCTAATAAAATTAACAATTCTTTCGTCTGTCTGACACGGGTTTGGGCTTCACGATTGAAATTCAAATCCAAAGTCTCGAGCATAGCTAATATAATTAAGACGCACTAGTAATTGAGTAGACATCCACCCCACAGTTGTAGCAATGTTCACTTTTATAAACTGGTATCCAATAAAAGGTTTTATTCTTAACTGTTTTATTAATTACCTGATCAGCTCGTTTTAAGTCCAGAGTCATCGTTATAATTAATTTTCTAAGAAAGTACAAAGAAGATTTGTTTTAATAGCATGTATACATATGTAGTCGAGNAAGAAACTTTAATAAATACTCAATTATTATATAAATTTAATTAAAAATATCTATTTTAATTAAAAATATCCCTAATTCGGTAGCACGAATAGAAATGATAAATAAAATAATGCTATTTCGTGAATCGATTTATTGCAATTTTAAAAGAATTTCATGGTTCATCAATTTTTTCTCAATTACATGTTTTTTATAAAATACAAAAAAGCATATACCTATTCAATTTTTATTTAAATACCTTAAGAATTTCTTACGCTAGTCTTACGGTGGTAATCAACATAAACACGTTACACTGCAGTTCGTAGTCAACTCTGCGTTTCAAATGTCGCTACACGCTCAATTTTGTCATTAAAATATTGTTACTTGATTTTTTAGATAGTTGCATTTATAAAGATTTATTACAAATATATAGTCTACGTAAATAATACTTAAATTGTTTATTGCTTTGCCAGAATCAGAACTAACGAAATAAAGTACTAACATGAACCAGGGGCCACTTACCTTAAAGGCGGTAAAAACTTAACAATCTATACACATCAATATTGTTACATTGATGTGTATAGGTTAGGTATATAAATAATAAATTTCATGATAATTATCTTTTTTTTATGATAGCTTATTATAAAATATAAAACCTCTGTCAATTTACAATTGAATCACTCGATCATTGAATAGCATAAGCAACATATTAGTAGTTTTGTAATGAAAATAGTAGTTAAAAAATAATTTCATTCGTATAAAATAAAATCTGAACAGATGGATATTGTAATCATTGTTTAATCATTTCTTGATTTGATTCTTCTTTTCCGATTTTCTGAGATTCTTGAGTTGATTTCCATCATCATTGTTTTTAGTTCTTTTTCATTTTTTATTGCATTTTCGACATAAATTATCGTGGCCGTGGTTCGACTCAACGATGTCATTTAACGAAGACATTGTTTTTTGTTTTATGGAACTTTTCGATTAATTATTTCGTGTCAAATTTAAATATATTTCAGATAACCTCAACGCCAACCTCATAAATCTCCCCATACTGAGAATACCACAATAATGCAAGTATAATACGTATAAGTCATGCGAACTAATAGGAATTCCATTAGTCGTTCGTAACGTAAGTTAATACGTACGTTTCGCGGTGTATGTAAATTAGGATAGACGTATTCCGCAAACACAGCTGAATTAATGTATTACGTCACACGCCCGGGGGACCGGGAACTTAAATTGTAACAATATCGGCTCACGTCGCTAATAAGATCGTATTCAAATTACCCACTCCTTACCTACACTTGTTGTTCGTGTTTTATGAATATTACTTTTAGATTGATTTGAAATGGAAACAGTTGCGAATATATTTTGTATAATAAGTAATTAAAGTCTTCTACTGTGTAGAGGAACACGGGGGAATTGGAGCCATGGAGTACTGAGAACTACTTAGTTAACGTGTATGTGAATGAGTTAGATCTTCTTTTGCTATTACATATCATAGAAGGGAGGGAGGAGTATGTGAGACCCGTTGCATTGTGAGTTAGCAAACCTTTGGTATAATTATTTAAACTCGAACCCTCGCCTCCTGGAAACCGACCAGGCGCTCTGACCACTAAGCCATACGTTCTCATCAAGCTACGTCAAATTTTTTATACGCTTGTTACAACTTATAAATAAGTTGTCAATGTGGTTTGGTTATTAGTTTGCACACAAAGCACACGCAGTTACATATACAGGATTACCTTAGTTTCAAAATCTCACAGATCGGACGGAATAAAAATATTTGGTAGTCTAAGATACAAGAAAATCTGCATTGTCACAGAAGCTTTTTAAGTTGGTGAGCATTTTAATTTAAGTACAAAATCAAAGACTCTTGAACATCTGGTGTGAAACTAAAGACCAGCTATAATATACTTATGTTCAGGACCCACCTAAATTTCACAACGCTCCTTTAGCTATTGCATAAATCTGCATGTATCTGTTTTTTTGTAAGGAAACTTATGTTTAAGAATGATAGTAGATTACACCAGGGTTGCCTAAAAAAGTTATGGCGCCATCAGCTTTAATTAAATTTATGGTAATTCGTTTTTGTTAAAGAATTGCACTCATATGTTTTTTTATGTGAATCCAATATCATTTAAAAGAAAATCGGATAAGGAATTGGAAAAAAAATGGTTGCCACCTCTCAGTCTGCCGCAACCGCAGGGTTGCCAGATTTAAACAGGTCACTAAATGTTGATTATTTGCACTCACGTGTATTTTCAAGTGAATTATATATCAATTTAAATCTTATTCTTCTCTCAACACTATAACACATGGTTGCCTGTAAAATAAATGTAGCAAGCAGAGGTTGCCATCATTTGAATTAATTTTTCTCATTCCGGACTACGACAATAGAAGATAAAATGCGCGGGCTTGTTTTAAAGAAAAATATCACGTAATAGAGTGTAATAGATATGTCAATCTTTATTTAATCGACGGACGTAGGAATAATGAAAATCATTCAATTCCTTTGGTCTTTGCAACGTCGCATAGGAACTTACATAGACTTTCTATATTGCTAATAACAATAAAATGTATAAGGTGTTACTATTGTTTGTAATAAAACTGTAAAACCTTCATCGATTTGAGACTAACGAAAGCGTATATGCAAGCAAAATCGTATCGATTTTTAATTAAATTAAATATTAGATTTGTAAGTATTACTATATGTGGAGTCGTGGCGCGGGGTTGATTTCTGCCACTCAACACGCAATACCTCCAGAATTCGGCAGAAAGTGGCGAACGGAGTCTCTTAACTCTAGGTTCCCTCTGCCTACCCTGCTGTGTGCGGGATACAGCGTGAAGCTGATTTTTTTTAAGTATTATGATATTCCACGACGAATTAATTAATTAAAGGTGACAATTAAACAAAGCAATAGTTTTAACGTTTTATATTTTGTACTTCACAACAGTATCATTGAGTATTGTTATAATAGTGCTTAATCTAGTGCAACCCTTACTTTAATAGTATCAAAGGCATTTTATTATATTCAAATACAATATATTTGAAATATTATGAACATCGTTGAAAAAATATGTGATATTTATTAAAGGTATGTATTTTTTATTCCCATGAAACACACACCATGCTTTAAATTGGTTGCAAATGTGATTTTAGTAATATTATTATCATTATAGACTAAAGAATATTATTATTTTTAAATGTTTAGAGATAAATGAAGATATCAAAAAACATTTAAGAAATCAATTATTAATTTCATATTATTGGTATTGAAAAGACACTTCGCTGGAAATACTCAAAATGTTTCGAACAAATACATTTGATATAAAAAATGTAAATTATTTATATAAAGTTTAAGTCACATGCACAGTTTTGTAATACATACATTATAGAAAAATAATGTTCGTGTAATAAACATTTTAACAAATCACCAAATATTTTGTAAAGAAAGCTACCTTTTGTAACACAAAAGTTATTTTTATTTAATATAAAATTAAACAAAAATACAAAACAAAAAAATAAACGGAAGACTATACAACTACTGTATATAAAAATAAAGATATACTATTAATATTATGACATATAAACAAGCGTTCAGTGTTGTTAGTACGACACACGATAATATATAACTAAAAGCTATATAATATAACGTTCTTAGACATAAAATGTATTTAAATATCTAAATTATATAACAATTATTAAAATTAAAGCAACTATGTCGATGTAAATAAAACTATGTTACACAGCAGATACGATTATGTATTTATGGCACAATATATTATAATTATTTTACTGATCAACAAAAATTATACCTTACATTAAATATTATTTTCGAACTTTTAGCATTATGCGATAGCGAGACAAATGTTTTAATTGACAAATATGTGATAAAATTTCGAATTGAATATTTTTATATATGTAAATATAAGATTTTGTTAATTGACTCAACTGACTCAAGTTAAAGTAAACGTTAATGTTTTGATAACATAAAAAATATTATAATAAAGCGAGAACAGATTTTGTATATAATTATTTTGTAATCTCCTCTCTTTAGTTACCGACGAAGACAAAATGCTAACAATAGTCGATTCCATACGGCTTATATAATGAAACGCTTTAATATGTATGTTAAAATATTGTCCTATAAGCCGTTATTATATAAATGTATATATAATTAAAAATTATTCCTTTTCCCAATCAATATTACTCTTGATTATATATAAAAATAAATCGTTTTTTATTGTAAATATATATGAGTAGTCTCGTGTTATATCAACAAGCGTATTCCTAAGGCACTTCGCTATACATCACATTGTTAGCACCACGTGTGTGCAAAGCTTATCGCTGTGGCAATATTTACAATACGAGCGAATACAAATGAAAGAATGCACATAATGTTAAAATTAGATTACCGCATTTAAATAACAGAAATTTTAATATTTAAATCACATAAAAGCAATTACAATAATGTATTTGCTTTTTTTTAATGTTAAATAGCAAACACGCCAGCAATACCCAATATCTTAATTTTTTGAAAATGAACTGCTTATTTTACTTTCTGTTAGATACTCTACACATATATATTGGTTGTAGTACAAAAAATATTTATTCCTAAGTTTTAGTTAATTATTTAATTATGGATTGGTATTGAGATTACTTTATTTGCTTCAATATGATTAATTTATTATAGATAGTTAATAAAAGAATTATCTGTAATTTTTCTTTCATTCATACTCGCCCCTTACAAATAACTATTATGTAAATCGTTACTATAAAGTATATACAATCATGTTAGGGTGACACACTCAAGGCTTTAAGCGGTTATAAGAAGCTAAAATAAATTTAAATTTAAAATAATATAAAGCATTCACAACTATTATTAATAAAAGAAAAAAGATATTTGTCTCTTTTGGTTTACGTAAGGTTTAAAAATATCTATTAAGTATTAAAAAAATCTATGTTTATTTGTAATAACAATAATATATACTAATATTAAATAATTATTATATTAATATATAGTGTTATTAAAAAACCATAAATGGTTTTTATATTGTTTGAATAAATACTGTTATTTTTTTGCCATTTACTTGAAAGTAACGATAATTTCAGTTTTAAGTATATATAATATAATTAAAAAATAATGAAATATATGAATAAAAATATTTTCTTTTTAAAGAAAACATTTAAAATCAACAAAAAACACCTTTAGTGCATAACACATTACATATGTGTTAGAAAAAATATTAATATAAGTAATATATGTAAAATGAAATATTGACATGAACAATACATTTTAAATTTTAATAAATTCAAAAAATTATCAATTATTTCAGTTCAGAATAGGTTCAGGTTTCACTATGTAAATTGTGTTAGTTATATATANCGATTTCATTTAAATGTTATATAGTCAATATATATTTCGTGAAAGCCCAAAAAAGTAGATGTTATCAAAATTTTACTGGTTGTTGCAACTGTAGAACCGTTACTATAGAACAAACACTTTCTTACCTAGACACTATAGTCTAACAACTTTTAATTAACACATGACTGTTATTCTATTATTGTTAAATTAATAAGAAAAAAACAGCATAATATAGTAAATTAATAAAAAAAAATCATTTAACATAATAACCGCTTAACAAATCTATTGAAGAGTGCACCACCCACGTAATAGTCAAAGATTAACAACGCCATTTTCCGTACAAAACTCATCGCCGTTCTCCTTTATAACTATTGTAGGATTATTAGAGCACGACGAGATTGTTCTAGATGTTTTGCATCTGGAACATTCCACTACAACTATGGAGTTATTGTCTATGTCTGTTTCCGTGCTGCTGGTGCGACGCAGGTGATTCGACGTGATACGCTGTTCCGTTATAGCGCGCCATAGTCTTAATTCTACACCACCTCTGTAATATAAAAATTATGCTTTTAACTTAATATTTCAATTTTTTATATATATACACTATGCCTGTGTATGTATGGAAAAGTCAAAAAAGTCTTCGTTTTTATGCTCTGAAAAGAAAAAGGCGACGGTGAACGCTGTCAGCGTTCGACACACAACGTCTTTAAATCAGGTGGGAAGCGAAAAACGACGTGGTTTAGCTTAACGTTAAAAAAGCAAGCTACACTATGTCAACAGCTGCAGGTATATTGAACTATATAATTGTATGTTTTAAGGCTTATTATTAATAAAAATATATATGAATAAAACATTTTTAAATTTAAAAGCGAAACGCTTTTATTCAACACATTCCGAGTATTCCATTACCGAGACTAATTCTCCATCACATCTTATTTAAAATATGTATATTTTAAATAGATGAAAAGTGAAGAAAATCATTATATATAAGTCTTAAGTTTCCTTCATCAAAGATGCGAGATATAAAAACAAAAAGTATATAAAAAAATATTTATTATTTTTATTTTTTCAATATCTTGCCTTAGAGGTAGGCTGAGGATTGAGCTTGAGGCTTGACAGAGGGAAATTAGGGTTAAGAAACTTGGTTCCACAAGCACCAACCAAAGAGCAAGGAAATGAAAATAGGTTATTCCCCAAGTGGGAATCGAACCCATAACCGTCACATTTACAGTCAGACGCTGTGCCGCTGTCCCAAGACGGCCTCAAAAACTAATCACAAATACAAACTTTTATTGTTGTAGACTACTCGCTTTGATAAGAAGAGAAAGCGCGGCATTGACTACCCCTACTCATATCGGTAATTACGTACTCATTCACACCATATCTTAAAATTATCTCAAAATCTCCCCCTACACTGCTATAATCTTCTGATTTAACGTGAGGCTATAATAAATAAAAAAAAATATATACTTTAAGTTTAGCCTGGTAATATCCTCTCTCTGTGCGTGCTGTAGTACATCATTTAGTGTATATTTCTGTTCCACGAGAACATAGGCGGCACATTCAGGTACATTTCTAGACGACATCCATTCTTTGAACGCTTGCAATTCTTCTTCATCGTAGTCTGTTTCACCTGTGCTTGACGTTTGATTTCTGAAAAATGATAAAATTTATAATTATCATTCGAATTACAGTAAAAAAAAATATATATAATATTATACCGACAACTTGTCCTGTTGCGCCTCAAAGGCCTTATGAATCAGGTTCCTCCGTTGAATATTATAAGGCGTTTGAGGCACAATAGCAAAGTGTCTGTCTGTAAGCACCATGGTTGTGGATGTAATCCTCACTTGAAGAAATTAATTATTTCCAATCTTCTCTGTGGTAAATTCTGCCACTCAACTGCTAATTTCAATCGGACATCAATCGTCATCTGTTTTAAAGTGCATTTTATACTTAAGGAACCGTCCAAAGTCTCATGGACAACCGTTCATTTGAATCCATGCCTCTTGAAATAGTTGGTAAAAAAATTAATGTGTACATATTTTATGTTACTTTCAATGTTTACAGAAAAGTACAGCAGTACAAAATAATTAATATATATTTTTTTACCTTCATGTTGTATGCAATTTTCAAGACATTGCAATTAACTAAATATAGTCAATGTCGCGGTTTGCCTTGTTGCCAGTGCAAAGAAATGAAAATAATTAATTCTCCGAGTGAGAGTATATCAATAACCGTAGCTTTTATAGTCAGACGTCACGTAGACCTAAGATGTTCATTTTTATATGTAATAAAAAAATTAATACTCACTTTATTTTACTGTCTACTATTTCTCTTATTATTTGAGTTTGTGACTTTTGCTCTTCTAACATAAGCCGAAGCAACGCTTGGTACTGTTGATAACTTTCTAATAGATCTTGCTGTAATCTGAAATTTATCAGAAACCATTTTAAATAAATGTAATATTATATTTATTTAATTTTTTACTATAAGTAAAGTCCTATTATATTCTATAATAATTTATTGTAGAAAGTTGTGTACATGTTGCTATGACATTGACAAAATTATAATTATCCTATATGCGGCTGATATTGACGTCATGTTTTAGTTTGCCACTAAAATTCGTTTATTTTTGAATAGGTTAGGTTTGTTCTGGATACTGTGACATCGCAAGTAGTGCGCAGAGTGTGACGCACTTGTCGTTGTCGGCGCGCAGGTGGTGCAGCGCGAGCGCGAGCGGGTCGCGCGCGGACGCGGCGCTGGACAGCGCGGACGGGGACGCGTCGGGCGCGCGCCGCGAGCCCTCCTGCCCCGCCAGGTTGGCGCCTAGCTCTGTGGGGAAACGAAACATATATATATATATATATATATATTTATATGTTATATGGTATTTTTTTATAACATGTATAAAACTTTAACCTAGCGGAATTGTAATCCGCGCCTTTTCGAAATACCCAATCGTCCTTGGACTATTCCCACGAAGTTGAAGGTCCCCTACGTTCAATATTTTTTTCCTATTTTATTTCTTTACGCTGTATCCAGTATATATTGTAGTAAAAAGTAGCAAAAAGTGTTAAACACACAATACCCTACTTTGGTAAGATTACGGGTTCAGTGGCAGGCGGCGAGCGGGTTCAAAAATCTCATACATAGGCAAAAGGAGTTTAAAATACTCCCATTTTCCACCGAATTCTGAAGCCATTGCGTGTTGAGTGGCAGAACTAAGCGCCGCGGTTTGCCTCCTAAATAAAAGTAAATTACATAGATAAGAAAAATACTAACCAGGCGATAAAACAGTGATCGCTGCTTGAACAGCATTCCGGACAAGATTGTCAAGAGCAAACATCCAGTGCGGCTTTATGCTATGCATCCTCAACACTACATTCACGGCTTCTTGGAACATGTAAATGGCGGAATGCAATTCATTTATCGCATTGGCGTCAAAATCCAATTCTTCCTTTAACGTGATTATTGCGCGCTCGATAACACTTCTATTTTGATCCATTATGTAATCTTTAAGAGCACAACGCAGGGTTTCCAGGTGATTCTAAAAATATTAAATAATATATCACTAATTTGTGAAATATTTCTAGTTAAAAAATATTGTACATCTTGAAAATGCTCTCTCTATAATCTATTTACGTACATAGCATAATTGTTTTTTACGTTCCTAGTCTAAACAGAGCATAGTTTCAAGCAAATTTTCGTATACATTTTTTTTTATTTTAATTGAAAAAAGGTTATTTAATTATAAAAAGATAATTGAAATTAGTCAATTTGTGGCGATTCAGTGTAAGTAATAAATGAAAAACAAAAGTTTTCTTTTACAACAAGTAATCATATTAAAGAATCAAAGCTAAACGTTACATACAATATCAACAGTATAAATCAGTAATCCTCTTCAATTAAATACTAAATAATTAATTCAGTTTGGGACCAGTTGCAGAATTATAAAACTTTATTAATGTTCTGCAGATTTTTACTTATAAGGCAATACTTTTTTCTTATAAATTTTATAATTTGGTTTTTGAAAGACTCAATTTTATAACTTTTTTATACCAAAGAATTAAAATTTACAAATGAAAATTTTAAGCTATTATATAGATAACATCTTCTTACTAACTTACCAATGTTAATACAGTATTTCCAAAGTCCTGTTGTATACTGAGCATCCATTTGGAACATATTTTCTCGCTGTCCTGCTCCAATACACGGGAGAGAGTGAGACGGCGTTGCGAGTCTTTCTTGAGGAGATAGAATCCATCTTGTTCTATGTCAATTGAACATCGAGGCACGTTTGTCATATCCACCTTTATTTAAATAAAAATATATATTTGTAAGTCACATAAATAAAGTTTATATACCTAAAAACAAATATAAAAGATAAAATTAAATATGTGTACAATAAAGGGGCTAATTTAAATATTTTATTATTTTTAAACATTTTTAAAGTGTTATTCCACACTAAGGAAAATATAAATAAATAAGTATTTTTCTAAATAAGTATTTTATTATTTATTTTAAAATCTAATATTATAGATATAATTAAAGACGACAACGTTAATTTTCCTACTTATTAATATGTAGTAATTTCCATTAACTTCCAACAACAAAAAAATATATAAAATTTATATTTTTTTTTCGGTTTCACTATATGGTAGCAAATTAATGTAAATTAGCAACACTAACTATTAGAAATAAAGTAAGTCGTTAAGCGGAAGTGAGGGATTTAATAGGTTATGGGCAATGATCCATATTTCTTAAGTAATAAAGTATTACAGTTTAAGAAAAATACTGAACTTTCGTGTAGATAATAGCTGTGATCTATATTCAAAGTGATTCCAAGTTAAAAGGAAGGGAAAATATGATGAGTTTTGTGGCAGAGACTTTGTTGGTGCTCGAAGGCATGGTGAATTAAATCAAGCAATGCCCGGCACTGAAATAAAACCCGCAGAGGACGTAGACAGTAAATCTGAACTAATTTTAGTATCGGTTTCGGACTAAATGTTCATATTAAAGAAACAAAAACCTCGACAGAGTTATAGATTCAGTTAAAAAAATTGTTCGAGGACTAGGGTTTTTTTTGGAAAAATATCTTTGCTACGACATTCAAAATCAATAAGACAAGAAAGTTGCGTTTCGATGACACAATGTGTAACGCAAGTCGTTGAAACAACACAGAGATTAAAAGGAACTGGCTTTACAATTAGGGATGAATGGATAGGATCATTATCATTAGCAAGTTTGCCTGAAAAGTATTCGCGATATATTAAAATTCAATTTCATTGATATGGAAATGTCTTTAAATTATAATAATTTGGATACTAATGTCGCTACATTTTCTGCTAAATCTAATAAATCATATTTGAAGACGCAAAACAAAACTAACGCTAAAAACAAAATGGCGTTTTTGGCAAGTCTTTGACACAAGCGTTAAACACGGCGTCCAAAAAAGTAATTACGTGTTGTTAACACTAGTTTCCCTCTGCCTATCCTGCAATGTGCGGTATACAGCGTGAAGCTGATTTGATTTTAATTAAAATCGTACAAAAATACTACTTACCTCTGGCGATAATAAGCCTCCAGAAGAGCTTCGCCTATTTAAAATTGTGTCATTGCTATCCATTTCGTCAGTAGACGGTGTGTTCGGCATGGTGCTGGTAATTAAAGATTATTAAAAATATATATTAAATACATATATTTATGTCAATAATAAATACGTATATTTAAAACAATTTATGTATAATAACACCCTACTATATGCATACACAATAAAAATAGAAGTTCATATATCCTATTTAGTAATTATTAGTTCATAAATAATATCAAAGCATTAATATTGATTAATTTGCAAAATAAATATTTATTGATATTGAAAATTATTTTTTTATTTATATTTTATTTCAAAAAAATTTAAAGGATGTTCTTTTTAAAGGATGTTCTTTTTACAGTGAATTAGCTAAGTGATATATAGCGTGTTGTATAATAAAAAGTATGAGTGAACTGAAGTGATTTGTGATATTAGGAACAGTTTCAGATGATTTAAACGACATACAACATGTAGATTTATTGTTTTTTATAATTATTAGACGATTATATTAAACAATTTTTCATAGATATCCTTATATAGGTATTAATAGTAAATGGGTCTATGGCGAGTCTACTCGTAACCCCATATATGTATATATAATACACGATATATCCATGAAAACTCATTTATTTCAACATAAAACATAAATTTTCCAAAAAGACATTTTATCATATTTAACAAATCAACATTAGCCTTTTGGTAGTTACTTAGTTAGTACAAGCATGAAAACATTAACACTAATAGATAAAGAAATTGATCGATTCTACTATTCTAATATTACACAGCCTGACTATAAAAATCTTTCAAACAAATTTATATTATTGCCATTGCCAAAACTGCATGTAAGGATTACAAAGTATAAATGAATAAAATCCAATAGAATTCTATAAACAATACAACTGAGGCCGCTGGGGTGCTGTGGAACAACGTCTGAAAACACGATGTTTGTGGGTTCGATCTACAATCGGAGCAATGATTATATAAAAAAATATATATAAATATATATTTTAGCGTTCTTGTAGACAAAGGGCAGCGACGAGTTCCACCACTCAACATGCAATGTCTCAAAACATTGGGCGGTGAAATTTGCGGCGTGGGGAATGGTGGTTCCTTTTGCCTTTCCTACTACGAGGGAGATAACGTGAAGCTGGTGATTTTAGTTTTTTTTAATAATAGTTTTCTTACAAATTACCTGCTATTCGACAAATCCGGCGGGTATATCAGTATCGGCGAGAGCATCGACGACGCCGTCCTAGTGATTGTTGGGTTAGACCGCACCGTTTTAACCCTTGTGCGGAAACAAATATACGCTTAGGGCAGAGGCACACACCATACAGCTTAACTTGTTAGTTTTGTTACCGAATAAATGTTTCAAATGGAATGTCAGTGTGAAAATGGCTGTATCACATATAATAATTATTTAAATCTCTTTCTTATTGCCCGATCTCTTTCGTTTTTTTTTCCATTTTACGTGGTGTTGACGAAATTATTTGTACTTTAGTCGCCAGCTTGAAACGACATAATCAGAAACTTATTATAATACAAATGCCAAAATTCTACTTTAAAAAAAATACTTGATCTCATAGCGGTACAGAATCTGACAGTAAACGTGATGATAGTGGGTTCGATTGCGACATGGGGGAAAATAGTTATTTTCATTTCTTCGCTCTCGTAACAAGACAAACGCTGAAACGCCGCTCTTGTAAATCAAAGTCTTGTCATGTCACGTTATGTCTTGATACTAGGTTGGTTGGTACACTCTCTTTACCCTTCTTTGTGAAATGAAGCGAGAAATCATAAAAAGTAATGTTTTTTTTAAACTACTACTGGTCTCGAAATTGGGCAGAGAACGGCGTGTCTTAACATCAAGTTCCTTCTGTCCATCCTGGTACATGTAAGATAAAGCTAAAAAAATCTTTGACAACAAATTGAAACGCGTACTATTCGATCAATAATAAAAAAACATTCTTGAGACAAACCCTTTAAATTGCGCTACGTTTTAACTGTGACTAGAATATTTAATAATATGGATATTTAAGATTTAGTCTATATTTTGATTCAACATCAAATATACCACATATATTGGTGATCGAATTACCATGCTAGAAGTATGAAGTTAGGGGACGTCCATTAATCACGTGATGTTTTTTTTTGCCTTTTTAATGGACTTATTAACATTGTTCTAGGATCATGTATTAGCAAGCACCTTGCAAAGCAAATACACGTGATATCTTACTTGATACTGGACGGACCCTTGACTTGACTAAAATCGCTAAAATTACAATAGTTTTTTTACCAACTAAAATGTATGAAAAGGAAACAATAATATAGACGTAGAGATAATTAAAATATTACATTAATATGCTATTATATGTACGTATGTCATTTTAATGAACTTCAACCTTTCAACAGATGTTACGAATAAATTAATAACGACTAAAGTTATAATGTAAAAGTTATAAAATGAATGTAGTGAATCTCTATTAGCTGATCGCGTAGTGTTATTTTATTCAAAAATAAAAAAAAGACAATAGCAAAAAAACATTAGCTTGAATAGTTAATATTTGTTTCTTTTCAAAATTGTTAAATTAACTTGAACTGAAAATGGACTCTCTCTATATGTCAATATGTTACAGAAGAATAAAAACGAAAATAATTTAAATTTTCAGTAGTTTTAAATTGTAATTAAATTAAACAATCACATATTTATTTGTAGATGGTCGTCAAATAAGGAGTAAGTAGTTCTTATAATAAAATAAGTATTTATGCATATGTTTACTATGATAATATGATATTTAAGTGGTTACGAACTAACAACTATAGATATGTTAAAGAAATATATAAAAATTGTCTGTATTGATAAATAATATTATTTATAAAATATTATGTATATATATTTTTTGTAGTTAGTACGTCACCACATACTAAGATCCCTTGAACCATATGTATGTATGGATGACATCATACACAATATGCATACAATCTAATAGCGTATGTATCACAAACTATATCATGCAAATAAATAGGTGATTATTTCTAAATTAGATTTGATCTTAAATATAAAAATCATGCCTTTCTAATGGAAGAACAAAAGAATTCATCAAAATGTATTCAAAAATATATCTTTTGTGTAATATTATATGAGTAGCATAATATTGCTTTTATTAAAAATAATTGAAATGTTCTTGTTTCTTTACACCTTTTGTCAAATACAAATAAAATTAAAATACTTATAAAAATATTTTATAATTAAATAAAAAAATGTAAAAAAAAATTACGAATTTTAATAAGAAATGTCAACAATTTAACCCTTAAGTCTGTATAATATTGAAAAAACTATATGATATAAAATATACAGAACAGATATTTGAGAATACAAAAAAGATATAAAAAAGGCTAGACAATAATAATAATAGAATAATAACTTACTCGATTTCCGGTGAGCTAGGCAAGTTTCCAGGCAGGCACGGCTCAGATATTTTCTTCTGTGCGACAGAGGGACGCACCTTGTCCGCGGGGACTGATATACTTCGACTGTAATCCACACTACTGCCGAGACGCGAACTGGATTTCTTTTTTCTGTAAATAATTCAATGGATATGGATTATAAGTTATTTTATAAATTTGAGACAAAATAGATTTTTTTTACTTAACAAAATATAAACACAGCGACGATAGTAAAATGGATGGGGGAGTGAACTATTTTCATATCCTTGTCCTAGTAAACAATAAAAAGCGCGGCGTTGTGTCCCGCCACTGTCGAAAGTTGGTGCTTGAGGAACTGAATTTCTTAACTCAAGACACAGTAGAAGAAGTAACAATAACAAATTCATAATAAAAATAGTTTTAAATTACCAATATATTCAAATTATGTTGTAAAACAATAGAGTAGACTGTAATTAACATTCTACTCTATCGTGGTGTGTAAGATAGCGTTTATCTTGGTTTTGATTACCAAATGGAACAATGGTATTTGAATTATTTTTAATTTACAGTTCTGATAAAAAAGCAATGCAGGCAAAACCTTTAAGTTTTATATATATTGGCGTTTTATATATAAAAAATATACATTACATACTCGCATAAAAATAGATCTTCTAGTAATTCAGCAGCTGTGGCTCTCTTCTCCGGTTCAGGGATGAAGCAACGCAAAATAAAGTTCTTAGCCTTAAGCGACAATTCACTGGGTATCTCGGGATGCATTTTGTAATATCCAACCTGTAAATATAGACTATATTACAATTTTTTTTTATTATTAATTATATTACTTTTAACAGGTATTTTTATTAGTCAACATAACAACTGTATTTTTTTTATTTCATTCGATAAAGACTAAAGAGTTAACAATAATAAATCTTACCACAAATAGATAGATACACAAAAACTACTCTACAACTCGCTACAATCCAGCTGCTACTGCTACACAAAAATACTAAGATTGCATTTTTTAAGGGGTATATAATATTAATATAATACTATATACTAATAGCTATATACATACCTTAAACAAAGCAGCTTGTGGCGACCCTAACTCCATAAATGGCGGGTTACCCGTCGCCATTTCCACCACCGTGCATCCTAACGACCATATATCAGCCTAGGAAGATATAAATAAGCATTTAAATTTTGCTAATTAATAATAATGTTAAGTTAAGACCTAACTATTATAGGTATATCTCTATAAGTGCACTATACTACATATATAAATGCAATTTGTATGTCAAAATATAATGCCTAAGTTAAGCTTTCTGTAGTAGTAATTCTAAGAACTCGTTTAGACATCACCCTAGATATAAGTATCGATTTATAAAATTTATGTGAAGATTAAAGGCCGTCGTGGCACAAGGGCGCAAGGGTGTGACTGTAAACGCGACGGTTCGATTCGCACTAGTGGGAATTTATTATTATTTATTAATATTTTCATTTCTGAGCTCTGGTACCAGATGAAAACACGGCGTTGAGTTCCACCGCTTAACACACTATATTTAAAACATTGGCGTTCAAGTGTCTTAACACTAGGTTCCCCTTGCCTACCCTGCTATGTGCGAGATACAGCGTGATGAAGAAATTATGTAAAAATAGCACGTACTACGCGATACATACGCTTAGTATGTATATTTAGTCCATTATTGTAATATAAAATAAACTACTATAAGTACAAATTACAACCGATTTGACCGAAAATCAGGAAAAGCATGCAAATCATTTTTAAGCTCTAAAAAAATAACAATTACAGAAAATAAATACTCTAGAATAATATTTAAATAATAAGTAAATAAAATAATCATTCTACAAAAACATAATTAATTTAATTAAAAAAGGTAAATTAAACATCCTGGCAATATAGAGTGGGTATGTAAGCCATACTTTTAAAAATGAAAATAAGTAGTATCATATGTAACATCACAATTATATTTAAACATTACCGATAATTGTCATTATAAATTATAGAAAAAGTAAGTGCCAAATATAATAATAGAATAACCTTATGTAATTTGGCATTTGGACACAAACAAATGGATATATTTAATCAAAATAGCTAGAATTGACATGAATATTTTTAAAGTTGTCGTGGCGAAGCGGCACAGCGTCTGCCTGTAAACGCGATGGTCGTGGGTTTGAGGCTCAGTCAGGGGAGCGAAATAGTTAGGTTCAAAATTAGCGGCGGCGTCGAGTTTCATCGTTCAACGCACAATGTCTAGAAAAAATTAGGGGTGCGTGGGGAACAACTGTCTGAACACTAGAATGCGTCGGCCTCAGTAAAAAATGTTACGTTTTTATAATCTCATCTCAATTAGTAGTTGGTGAGAAAACACCTTATTGTATAACAATTTAAAATTATTCAGTTACTCCGCATTATGTTTCCAATTCAGCCGGAAAGTGAAAAATAGAGTGCCTTGGCACCAGATTGCCGCAAATAAAGAATAAAGCTGAAATATATTGAAATACTCACTGGGGCCCCATATCCTCTTTGACCTTTGTCGATGACCTCCGGCGCCATATACTGTAGAGTACCGGCGAAGGTCTCAGTGGACGGACACAGACCAGCGAGTCGCTTAGAAGTACCAAAGTCTGATATCTTAACAACTCCACTGTAAGTATTAACTAGTACATTGTCCCCTTTTATATCGCGATGAACAATTTTTTGATCGTGGAGGTATTTAAGACCTGGAAAAAAGTTAGTAATAATTTAAGATACAGTTTTATATTATATAATATTATATTATAGAAAATACGTAGGAGATATCCCTTGCTCGTTCTAATATGTTTTTCGAGAGTGAAAAGTGGATCGGCAACGTTTAGTAGTAGGTGTTTAAGTTATTGGTATCTATTCGTAACTGCGACACACGAAATACAATACAGTATGGATAAACATCGTGAAATGAAAAGAAGATCATACGTCTAAACTTTTGACAACTTTTGATTAACTTTTTTAAGTATGGGTTTGAAATATTTTACCCTATATGCTGCTCCCGTAAAAGGAGCGCAGACCTTGTATATCTTGCCTATGTATTATTTATTAATTTATAATAAAATAGTAAAACTTAAGTAGTCCACAAAAAACAAGTTCACGTTTAGCCCCACGTATGCAGAGGGAAAGTTTTATTAAGACACTTCATTTCCCACTTGCTGCCGAATTTACGAGATGCCGCACTTTGTCTACCAGAACGAAGAAGCGTAATAAAATTAAATATTATCAATCTTCCGAATGGAAATCAAACCCAAAACCATCGCTTTTCATCATTCAGATATCGTCCCACTGCGCCACGACATCTTTAATCTTAACTATTTCAGGTAATGATATTTTAGCGCAATATTGTCACTTCAAAATAATATGACTATTAACATTATATAACTATTAACATTAAAAAACATGCCTTCTAAAATCTGTTTAGTATAATATGCTATTGTTGCTTCATTTTCCTTCAATGGACCCCATTTTGATCTTAGCAATGCTGAGAGTGAACCTCCAGGCACTTGTTCCATAAAGATCTTGAAGTAATTATCTTCTGATATAGAGCCAAGGTACTGGAAAAATATAGGGTAGTAATTTTCTTAATGTTTCATGATTACTCTTATATACATTTACAAAATATGACACAAAAATAAAAATAATTTTGTACAATATTGATTGTATTCTAATAAATAAGTAGATATTTTATGCTTTGATTTTGTAATATTATGTATACATAGGTTAAATCAGAGGGATTGCCCAATGAAAGTGATCTTCCGATTATTTTATTTTTTTAATAGTTACCTGCACAATATTCCTATGCCTCAGTTGTGAATGCAATAATATTTCTTCGTGTAAAGGCTGTACATCACCGAGATTCTTCTCTGGTATCTCTTTGACTGCGATACGCACTTGCGTGTTGAGGTCTCTTGCAGCGTACACAACGCCATATGTACCTTTACCGAGAACTACCCTTTTGTTGCAATCGTCTAATTCGTATTCAAACTGGAATAATTTCACAATGATTAAACTTTATATAAAATTGTAACGAAGACTTTCACTGAAACTGATTGATATGTGATCTTGAAAAGCGGGAAAGACAGTCCTAAATTCATATATATTATAACTAGTATATAGAAATGTTCCATCTTTTGGGTAAAAAAATTTAGAGCATATTTAGAATATCATTTTTTGTCATTGACTTCATATCATATTGACGACATTACATCGAATAAACTACCCTTAGCTTTGCAAAACTCCGCCCCTAAATCACGATAAATATATATATAAAATAAGTGATACAAACTTTCAGTTGGTCTTGCATGACACTAGTGTCTAGGTCGGCAACTTTCTCGTGGTCTGCAGTGAGCTCCCCCAAAAGATCGTATAGATGTTGTCGGAAAGCTTGAGACGGGAGAAATATTTGAAAATCATCGGAATTCTCGCTGACGTATAGAAAGAGACACCGTTCATCACGTTTGTAAAGACTAGAAATAGAAGATAAATTATACGTTAATAAAAATCGGGCGATAACAATTTTATATTAATTGAGACTACATTAGTATATGATATGATTTATAAAGAATTTATCTTGAGGCCGGTCGTGGCGCAGCGGCACGAGGTGTGACTGCAAAACCGACTGGTTGTGGGTTCGATCTGCACTCGNATTTTTTTTTTATCTTGAAAGAAATTTTATGATATAAAAATTAAGTGTTACTGAGTGTAACATTATTACCATTGAATATAATTTGATTTTTGTGAATAAGTGGAAAAAACATTACCTTATATAAGATTAGTGTTTTAGCTTAACTTTAAATAGAAATTGACACAAAGGCAAGGATTGACATAAAACATAACCTGTACGTCCTGATCATGTCAGAGGTGAATAGCCATCGATGCACCTGCCTGCAGTCGCCGCGCATCGAGTCCAGGCACAAGTTAAATATCTCTATAGACTTCTGTTCCGCTCCCATATTAACGTTTAAATACGATGGCATGTACACTTTGGTTGTTTCTAGAATTACCACCTTAAAAATATATATTTTTAATTAAGGAAGTTAATTATAATCTATATATTTTACAAATCTCTATAAAAGGTAATTATTACTTACAGGAAAGCGGATAATATTTTCGCAACTGCTTTTAGTTGCTTCAACAAAGAACTCCATCCAAAACGAAAACACTTGTTGTTCTGGTGAAGTTTCTTCACTTTTCCTAAACCTAAAAAAATATTTTTAAAATATATATAATATAACACCTTAATGTATATTCGCAAATATACCTTTTGCAAACTAGTACATTTCTTTAAAGTTATTTTTTAAACTGGGGCAATCTGTTTGATTGTAAACGCGATTATAGATTCGATTGCAACTAGTGGTAATGAATTATTATAATAATCTTCACTTTCTTGTTCTATGAAAAAGATAAAGCGCGGCGTTAAGTTCCACAATAGAACGCGCAATAGCTCGAAAATTCAACGTAACGTGAGGAATGATTGTTATAAACTTACCTACCCTACCTACCTACCCTAGTTAACTAGATTTATATACATAGAATACTTTAGCGTAGTGTCCTTACCTATCAATAAGCTCTATATTTCCAATAGTCGATTTCAAATACCAGTTAGGCGGTTTCAATTTAAACATACATTCCGCTGCTTGTATTGCCTTTACATAATCTTGGGCCAGAACCGAGATTTCAAAGAATGTCGCTACATCCCAGTAGTCTTTTAATGAGGATAAGCTGCCTTTTTTCCCTATTAAGTGATTGAGTACCATACCTAAAAGAAAATAATATTGTAAATATATATTAAAAATAATATGGAGGTATGAGGCCATCGTTGAGATACGACTGCAACGGTTGTGAGTAGGATCCCCAGATGGCAAAAACAAAAAAATAATTTAAACATAATCTTATTTCAATTATTTTCATATTTTTGCTTTTGTATAAAATGGTGCGGCGTTAAGGTTCACCGCTTACACTTATACCGCAATGTCTAAAAAGTTAGGTTGAAAATGGGGAAGTAGTTAAAGTTATATTAAAAATCATCTTAAAAAAATATACCGTCATTGTAATGATGTTGTTAACCTATTTTATGATTTATATGCTAAATGCTGAAATATACTCATAATTTTATGAGTTTTATCACAACCAGGTGGAAAACGGACAAAATACAGTGTACCTTTATTATTACCGTTTTACGCTTATAAATACAATTATAAAAATTATTACGTTAATATTTTTATTTTTAAATATTATGTATAGAGAAGAGATATTCAAATGAAAAAAATATATTGATATAATTGTCAATAATGTCCAAATTTCGGCCGATAACGGAATTACTCGATATGGGATATAATGTCTGTGTCTGTTCCCGTTCCTGTAGAAATTTCGAGAAATATTCTCTTTGGTGCCCCCATACCCCTTAACCAAATACATACGAAATTTCTACTTTGTAAGCCCAGTAGTTACGTCTAAGCATGTCTTTCAGTAACTCAGTAACAGAAGTTTTATATATGGATGGATAGATAGATAACGTCAATAATACCTATATGTTGCAGTTCTTGAGAGTTTTTAAATTCATTTCCGGCTATAACTAGTAGAGTTGCCAAATTAATTCCCGCATATTCATTTGGCTGCACTTCGAAACCCTGTTTGTACCTGTTATTACATAAAGATTTTTTTTATATAATTTAAAATACAATAATTGTCTTGAAAAACTATTCTATCAATATCTGTCTATAAGCAATACAAGTTCACAAACTCAACTATAGCTTTTTTGTAATTTATTCAAAATTTTTCGAATATTGTCATTAAAGTTACTACTTTCGTCTCGTAAATTCGTATAAAATCTTTTTTGCTGTGTTACTTTATGTACTTTAAGGACAGTGGGATACGAAGCATTTTAACATAACACAAGGTTCCCTCCTAATTTAACATAAGGTTCCCTATGCTTACCCTACTATTTGCATTATAAAGTGTGAAATTTTAAAAATTTAATGTTAAGCACATTAGTGTAAATGTACTTATTAATTACCAATGTATAGCATTAGTCAAACTTTCTACGTCTGTGTGTTGAGATTCTACGAATTTGTCCTTGTATATACGACCGCAAAGGCATAACATGTCAGGAAATCTATTTTCTTTTTTTTCTAACGCCTTCACGCAAACTTTTAAAGCATTTTCTCTATCGCCCTCTTTGTTTCTCCTGAAAATAATAATAGTTCTCATTAAATTTGATTAAATTATTTTAATACTAAAACAATTACAACGGTACATAGATCAACCACAAATTATGTCATTGTAAGGGATAAAAATAATTTAAATAATTCATCGGACATTTTTTTTATACTGAGAACTTCATTAAAATAAATTCAATAACAAATTTAACCGTTCAGTTTATTATAATACTATCTGGACTTTTTAGCCTATAATTTTTTTAGCTTTACTTCTATTTCTAGTCAGTTAGTGCTATTCATTTCTTCATATTATATAATATTTTTTTATATCTTTTTTTATTTTTGTAAATTTAAAACTTTAACACGATGTTGACGTATGAATATGACGTTAATTACCATATGTTTTAAGTAGAAGAGTAGTTTTAAATATACGACATACTAACATAATCATATAAATAAAACAACTACAATATTACAAGACTTACCTATTCATAGCAAACGCGTACATAAACCTTATAATAGGCATGTTGATATAGTTTTTTCTGTTCATAATAGTTTTGAGATCGTCCACAATTTGTACAATGGCGTCGTAGTCCTGTATTTCTCTGTAGGATATTAAAAGATTCAATATCGTATCCCCGGACAGGACGGCTGGATCGTCCAATCGTCTCCGCATGGCATGCAGCACGTTCGCCAGCTCTGTCCCGCTGTAGGTCTCGCGAGCCTTACGCAGATCAGATAGGAACTTTTCTTGTATGTGAGCTCTGTAATGTTTTTATACTTAGTTTAAGTTATTTTTTTATTTAGGTGATTTATTGAAATACATTAAACAGTGAACTTTTTTATTTCATTTATATATAGCATATAGCAGGGCAGCAGAGGGAACTTGAGAATCTAATGTTGAGACACTTCGTTCCCATTAAGACACTTCCGTTCTCCATTTTCCGCCAAATTCTTGAGGCATTCTCGAGACGTGTTGAGTGGTGGAACTAAACGCCGCGCTTTGCCTCGTTATCTTAACTAGGAAATAAAAATATTCAATATTGCATAAATTCCCCAAGTAGGAATCGAACCCACAACCATCGCGTTTAGTCGCACGCTTCTGCCTCTGCGTCACGACCGTCCTCAACGGTAAACGAGCGGTTAACAATAAAACAAATAACATTATAAAGCATAGTTTTTTTAATCCACTCTATATTTAGTAATTAGCAGTAATTAATAAGACTGTAACAGTTGGTTATTATTTTTAGCTTCACTCTTGTTTCCGTGTAGTATAAACAGAGAATATAGTGTCATGAAATTCTAACCTAATTTGAGGCATTGCGTATTGCGAAATTTAATAACGCATTTTTAAAGCAAATATAATTCAAATAACATCTTTTCTCGTAGGTATCGAGTCCACAACTATCGAGTTTCTAGTTAAACACTCTCTCACATATAGAATAGAGCTTACATTTATAAATTACAATACAATAGGTACACTAGGTTCTTCATACCGTATCAATGGTGAACGTGCTTTATTACAATTTTTCAATATAAATTTATTTTTGTCATTGAGTCTGTGGTTAAATATCTATTACCAATGATAAAATCCATAGGTATTGTAGAATTACGTTCACTTTAGTTCGAAATATTTAATTTTTAAGAAACTTTGTCATTTAGCTGCCGATATTAACTTAGGATAGTTTTAATTGAGTTCGGAAACTAAACGGATGGTGGAGAAGCCAGCTTCGCTATATAATATATCTGAATATAATATTAAATGAATTACTCTGTTGTCTTTATAGCAAAGTTTGTGTATATGTAAAAAAAACTAAATAACATGTTGCATGGCTCTATAAGCATAGCATTTTTGTTTCGTTTCTATATGTACATATATACTCCTATGGTACCTATTGATGGTAAATACTTCTTATATTACATACTACAGAGCGTTTAATAATTTACAACTAGCGAATTATGAGAACGAACGAAAACATTAATTAGAGATAATATAATTTATTTTAAATTAGATAATAATATTAATAGATATATATGAAAGAAAATAGAAATATATATAACTATAATAGAAAAAAGAAAATATATATAACTATCGACATTTGTGGTGGCGTGTTATCGACCTGGGAGTCCCTCAGGCATATTGTCTCTGGTTGTCCTAATCTTGGTAACGGTGAGTATTTGCATAGACACTATTAAGTAGCCAAGATAATACCAGAAAGTTGCTCTTCAATATGGTCTTGTGGAATTGGAGGTGCCTTACTATAGATACAATCCCACGTTTGTTCTTGAAAATAGCTATGCTTTGCTCTACTGGGATCGGTTTATTATTACTGACAGGTGTACTGTTGCCAATAGACCTGATATAGTACTAGTAGACTGAGTGGCGCATGATGACAATCTCGTGAAAGCCGAAAAAGAAAAATCATCTGAATATTTGAACTTAGCCCATGAAATTACTACCATGTGGGATGTCAATGCGACCATCATTGTGCCGATAGTGGTTTCAGTTAAAGCGCTCTAGCGAAAAGCCTCGACCAACATCTTAAGAGGTTATCGCTTAGCTGTTGGATCAAGAACCGGATGCAGAAGGCAGTTTTACTTAGCCGGCGGGTACTGTGAGGAGGTTCCTCTCTCTGGAGCCTATGTCACCGATGGCTTGGACCCCTGTCCCAACCTTGGAAGAGTTTTTTTTTTATATTTTTAAATAATGTATTTATTATAACAATTTATATTAAAATGAAATATGAATAAAAATGAAAATAAAAAAATGTTAAATAATAGTTACGTAATAAAAGTTTATATTTATTGTGTATATGTACTTTTATTGAATAGGAAATGAAATTATCTGCAATAATAATCATTTGCAGTTTCTTCAATAATTTCTATCTGAATTATACCCACGTATTTTATATTAGCATTTTTGGCTGTCTGCCTCTCCGGCCGGAATTTCCGCTATGTGCCAGATTTGTCTTTGATAAGTTATTTATAAACTAATAAGAATAACTAAGATGCCATAGATAAGTAATAAATAAAAAAAACACTCTTACAAGGTCAGTCCAATTAATAAAAAATAATCATTATAGTTTGCACATTATATAATATATTAGATCATTTTTAATTTCTTTTAACATGAGACTATACTTTCTCTATGAATTAAATCCAGAAACGCAAGTTAAGTAAAATTAAGTAAATACTACATAACATTTTTCTTAAATGTTTTAACAGTTGACAGCATGAAAATATTTTAGATCGTCAAATTAATAGTATCATTGACGACGACGACAGAATAATCTCACCGTGGGTGTATATTTATGTACGCAATAAAGTAATAAGTTTATTGAGAAAATGTCAGAACCGTGAGCCGTTCTATGCATTAATTTGCATAAAATAAGTATTAAAATAAACTTCGTAAGGTATCTTAATACCTAATTAAAAACTATGTATAATAAATAAATATCGAAGTAAATGCCTGTTTAAGTGTTCAAGTTTTATCACTTGTGTTATTTATTAAAGAAAAAAGTTTCTGCATTGTCTAAATTTTAACAATGTATTAAGAGAAAAAAATATTTCATATGATGAGTTTTCGTAACAAATTATTACTTTGACATTAAAACACGAGAAATCGTAAGAGGCCATCATGGTGCAGTGGTAGTCTGACTGTAAATGCGATGGTTATTGTTTCGATCCCCACTCCGAGAAAGGAGAGCGATAAGCGGAGAACGGAACATCTCAATACTAAAATCATCTTGCTATATGTAGAGAAAACATTAAAAAAAACCTACTTGGTTTGAACTTCGACATCTTGAAGGATATTTCTGAGTCGCAAAGTCAAATGTTGTTTCGGATCGGGCGCCTCCTCGCCCTTGAACTTAGCTGCGGCGGGGTTTGTTATAACGCACGTACCCGCATCTGTTAGCTTGTACGATACGAACAGGAAGTTCGGAAGGGATATCTGAAACAAATAGTAGAAGATAATAAAAACGTTAGGTTTATTTATTTTTATTTGAATGTTTAAATATGTGTATTTTATTCGAGTGCATAATCGTCATTTTATTTTTTTCCCCATTTTTAACATCTAAAATATGAACGTATACATAAAGCGATTGGTCTGTAATAAAATGTGAATATTTATTTAAATCAGTTATTTAATACTTTAGGGTGTGAACACAACATCAAATTACTTTATTAATTATTGAAAACATAACAAAATATAAATTATTGCCACAGTTCGATCCGCTCTACGAATAAGTACACATACCTACAGCTAACAAAATATTGTCTCATACTAAAATTATAATGCGCATTGAAATAAAAATAATTTATATAATTGATAATTGACTCAGTAATCTGTAAATAAAACACTGCTGTACTAATATAAGATATTCTTAAAGCTACAGCTATTTTTAAGCCATCAACGTAGGTTTTATTTATATTTTTTTTTTATTTTTAAAAGTATTTAAATTTGTATCATGGTGGTAAAGAATTAATATCTTTTCTAACTTGACAATCCACAGATATCTATTAAAGATTAAACAATTTGATTAATATAAATGGACTTTAATATACTATATGAAGATATTCGAGATCTAAAAACTGGTAAAACTGGGCGACGCAGGAGCGCTGACAGTAATAAAATGAAATAATTCGTTTCACATAATTCAAACATGAAACAAGGTGACAATAATTGAACAAAGGAACAGGTGAACAAGGTCTGTTCGCATTATAGGTTTCTTTGTTATTAGTTGTTCGGGAATTTACATATAATAACT
Source organism: Heliconius hermathena (assembly GCA_013403705.1). Taxonomy (NCBI): domain Eukaryota; kingdom Metazoa; phylum Arthropoda; class Insecta; order Lepidoptera; family Nymphalidae; genus Heliconius; species Heliconius hermathena. The sequence continues at coordinate 89,307 of JAAIXJ010000269.1, forward strand.
TTTAATAAACTCTACAATTCCTCAGCTTTCAGATCTCTATATACCTTCTTTTGCCATAGTACTGAATTTGTTGTATCTTTTAATTTTTATTTTTTCTATCAGCTTCACGCTGTATCCCGCACATAGCAGGGTAAGCAGAGGAAAACTAGTGTTAAGACACTCCGTTCCCCACTTTCTGCTGAATTGGCAGAGAAAAGGCAGAACTCAACGCCGCGCTTAACCTCGACACCAGAGCGAAGATAAAGCAGCCGAAAAAAATTGCATAATCGTCTTTAATATGAAATACCTTATGAAATATAACTTGGTGAAAAAAAACTTCAACATTTAAAATTTTAAATTAATCTTTTATAAATGTTAGCCGTTAGCATTAATAAGGTTTAATAAAATATAAAACTTTACATCCAGTCAATGTGAATATGGTATTGTGTATGTGATATCTAGTATAGAGCAATTGAGAAATTGAGAGTAATAACTATTGATATTATCATTCAAGGCTTAAGTGACTGTATATGCTTTGTTGTTTGTTTAGTAACTGTAGCTTCTGACTCTGCATAAAAAAAATGTTATATGTCGACAGAACATGTTAATTTTTCAAGAAAATTATAGTTGTCATTTCACAAAATCAGTCCAGATAGAAATATTTTTCTTACAGACAAATGTAATTTTTTTGAGACATGATAAATATTCTTTATACTTAATTTTTTTTTAATTTACTCTGTATTTCGCACATAACTAGTTAAGCAGAGGGAACACTTCCGTTTCATATTTGAATTCTAGAGAGAACGCGTGATGAGTGGCGAAACTCAATGTCGCGCTTTGCCTCGTTACCAGTGGCAAAATTAAAATATTAAATATTTAATTTCCTAGAGTGAGAATTGAACCCACGGCCTGTCGCGTTGACAATCGCACGCTCGTGCCCCTGCGACTGGCTTTCTTTAATTTTATTAACAACATGATATTCATAAATATGACTAGATCGGAATAGCATAATGATTATTTATTATAAAAAAAATGTTATTTCTTTCATACAGATGTCTTTTCCTTTAATTAAACATTAAAATAAATATACCATTCTAAAATTCACACAAATACCTTTCAAATGGATGCTCTACATATACATATATCACTACAAGTATATAGCCTTTATGCACCGTAATATAGCTGCGGAGTTGTCTGCTAACAGAATTGAATAATATCTTCAGCCTTGCTATTACAATTCTCCTTTGTGAGTTAATCACATGCATAACAATGAAAATATGTCAAAAGGCTGAGATAGAAAAAAATGTTTTGATTGCCTTTGTGTGAGAATCATAGAAACATAGTTTTTTTTGTAATAAATGAATTAAAATTTTGAAATAAGTAATGTTTGTAGTTAGTAGTTGTATGCCATTATAATTTTTAGTATACAATTGATTATCCAAATTAATTGGGGTTTGTATAATCAGATTTTTCAAATAATCAATTTATTTAGCTCTACATGTTTATCCACAAGCAAAGAGTAATTTATTTATATACATACATATTTATATCATCATATACAGGAATTATATATAACACTTAAAAAATCTAAAATTTTCATCAAAAATGTTCATTTTGTCTTTTGTTATTCTTTGAATAACTTATATATATTTGTATAGCTATTTTTCATTGAGATTTGGCTTCTATGTGGCATAATGTAGTACATTGCTTAGTGTCTTGTATAGAGTACATGTCATAAATGTAAATAACAAGTAACAAATCAAAACAACTTCATGAAAATGGAACACAAGGAAGAGTAAGAACCCACAATTTGCACAAATAATAATAATAAAACTCTTTATTTCACACCAAAATAACAATACAATACAAGAGTTTATAAAATAAAATGTGAAAAGGCGACCTTATCACTAAAAGTGATCTCTTCCAGGCAACCGAATTGTAGGAATAGATCGAGAGATACACGAAAGCAGAAACAAATATAGTAGTTTGGATAAGTTGTGGTTCAGTTAATCAACATATCAATATTGTCACGTTACTGTATGTAAATATAAATTTTGTTATTTATTTTAAGAAATAAAACTAAGTCATATAAACTCACCTTAAGCCGTAAAGTTGCATCAGAGTCCACATCATTGTATAATAACACATTTTCTTTCATATCAAAACTCTCTCGAACTCCAAGATGGTACAGCAAAGAACTTTGCTGTACTTGTAGACTAAGATCCACAAGAGCCACATCAGCATTGTAAAATGTGTCTAGTACACTTGTTTCACCAAAGTCAAGTTTTTCAAACTGTTTAAAGAAATGACAACTTTACAATATTGACAATTATAAACACAGGTTGAGTGAAATTCAAGACTGCGCTTTGTCTTGATATAAGAACAAGGAAACGTACTAAAAATGATTCCCCGTCATGAGAATTAAACCTACTATCATCATATTTACATGATATGCTGCTGTGCCATAATAGTCTCATATTTTTATATAAGATTATTAATTTAAATTTTATATAAGATTCATGCTGACTATAGAAAAAAACAATCTCATGAATATTAATTAACCTCTCATATGCTTAATGGTAACAAGACAAAAAAATGAGTTGAGCCCTGCTAAGATGAATATATAAATACAAATATATGCCTGCAAGAATACAAAGAAGATTTTTTACTACTTAAAATCAATGTTGATGCATAACAATAATAATTTGTCGCTACTTATTTAAATATTAATAAGTAAATGTTGAGTAACATCCAAAATATATTTGAAAATTTCATTAAAAGGCATTTTAGCTTACTTGGATGTGGTGTATGTTTGCATTTACAAAATCAGAAGCTAGACGAACTTCTTCCAGTGCTCTTTTTCTGTGAGCAAGGTTCAATGTTTGGGTCACGTCCAATACACATGCAATGTCCATTCGGGGTCTTTGATTTGACCCTGGTTGCACTGTTGCATTCGATCCATCACTACAAATACTTTCACAAATGCTTCTTACGTCGCCTAAAAATAATAGTACATTCAAATATAACAAAACGTAATTTCATATTTGACAGTCATTTATTATTTTCGTACCAGATTCTTCCGGACCCGTGGATGTATTTGAGGCGCCGAAGGTTATCATTTTTTTGAAACCTCACAGTAGGGTCGCATATTTTTAAAAATACAATTTAAAAATTTTATTTCACAAATAAGTAACAAATGGTCTGAAAAACCACAACAAGTACTCGCCAGCTTGTTATTAATGTTATTTAATAATAGTGTTGTCAGTATATTTTCTTGTAGCGCAATTAATCGATATAATCGAATAACTTTAAGAAGAGGACTGGTGACATATGAATCTAAATATTTTATTTAAATGACAGTACTGTTTGGCTGTAAGTCTTGTGTTATCTGTGAGTTGTCTTTTTCTTTATATTCATTTTTGAAGAACAACCTTGAAGAACAAAACTATTTGGAGTAAATTACATTTTCTTGCGATGTTTGGCAGATAGTGAGGCTTGGCAAACTTTGTTGTAACTTCACAACATTTATTGAGCTTTGCTTCGCTCAGCACTTACAGGTCAGAAGGTGTTTCGTTGTAATGCTACTCCTCCTAGACCGTTAAACTTACAGCTCTGAAATTTTTCAGGAATATTGTAAACGACATGGTGATCCCAGCGAAGTAGTTTGATGATAATTGTAATTGTAGTTTTTGAGTACATCGTCAAAATGTGCCCCATAGAGTTAAGTTGTGGAACGTTTTGAAATTCATGCACATATATTGAACTTTGACTAACCTAACCCAGCGCGTGTGGACAAAAAAGAAAATTTTCGCAATCATTTCAATTGCACATCATAGTTTCACTCAGCTCCACCCCCCGTGCACACCATGAGGCAGATCCTAGACACCGTACTGCTGTTATGATATATGTTTATTTGTATTAAATACTTTTTATATGTAGATTTATGTATCACTTGTTTTTATTATTCAGACGTCTAATTCTATTATAATTGTAGTTTTATTTAAGCTTTGAATGAATTTACAAAAATACATATTATATATTATAACTTTTTGAGGTAACTTGACATTTTGTTTGCATATTATACAGCACCTGCAAACATTTGATTTTTTATATTTTTTTCACTTGTAGGCATTAATTTATATGATATGTGTAAAGTTGGTAGGAAGTTGGGTATAGGATAGAAATAATATTTATGTTAATTGCAGATCACTGCTATGCAAGTATTCCAAAGCTGAAGACTGAACAAAATTCTTGCAAATTTATATTAATATTGAAAAGGAGCTATACAATAGGAAGAGGAAAAATTGTAAATGATCTCCGAGATCTAAATATGATTATTAAACTGGAAACTCTAGCCATTGCGCTCTGATTAATATGAGATATAAAATAAAACATTTATGCATATATTTTCTTTTAAATTCTTACCAATTAATAAAATCAGAATAGATAGGATTTCTAAATTAAAATATGTAATAAGTGTCATATCAGTTCTTATATGGGTATATGGGTTTGCGTTATAAATTGTAAAGGCACCCTTGTTTTTTTTCATAATCTTTTTTGCCAAGCTTTATTTTGTAATAATTGTAATTATTAATTTATTATATTATTTATAACATTATACTAAAAACAATATTTCATACTTATAAAAAAAACTTAGGAAAGAAAAATACTTTTATTTATTTTTCTTTTTTAAGAATTTGAGTACTGGAAATCTTTAAAAAATTTTATACAAAGATGCTAACAACATAAATGAGTTGTAACACGCTTATAAGAATTTCGACGTAGTTCGATGAGAACGTATGACTTAGTTGGTCAGAGCGCTTGGACGGTTTCCAGAGAGGTGCGGGTTCAAATCCCGCTACGTTCAAAAATATTTATACATTTTTTTAACAAGTATTTTTCTTTCGTAAACATGGAATAATACTTTAAAATTGTTTAAAAAACACTATTTCATCATTTGGTTATCATATATCATATCATAGTATTATTTAAAGTACAATAATTTAGGAGTATGAAAAAAAATTCTGACATGACGATTTATTTAAGAGTAGATGCATTTTTATGCATCTGGCTATAAAAATATATGAATTGATATTTTAAAATAAATCATATTATTAATTATTATAAGAAAGAGACATTTAAAACATCGTGTGATCATCATATATTTAACTTTCTAGCAGCTTTTCTGATCCGGCGGTTCTAGAATATTTATGTGAAAGGATTTAAAAATTCTATATTATTTTCATTGTCAAAATTTACGCAGTAATTTAAAAATTTTAAAATTTTATTAAAAATCAATTAGTTAATCGATTCAGTAATGTACATTTAAATAATCGTTGTAGCACACCTCTATTGGTGACCTTGAATATTTCTTTTACTATTCCGCCATCTTTACGTAAATATGTCAAGTAGACATTTCTTATTTACTTATTCAAAACATAGATGGCGCTTATATTTAATTTTATCTTGTACTTTTCGAGTCAAAGATGAAGCTCAGTGCCTTACCATTGTAGGAGGCCATTTATAATAAGTTTACTTTTTTTTATTAATAATAATATACTTATTTACTTAGTTCTTAATTCTCTGCATTGGATGTCTATCAGTGGACGAAGACAGGTTGACCACTGATGATAATGATGATGATTTAAGAATTTACATACACGATATTCGATACAAGCAAAAATTGTGTAGATTTTAATAACAAGCGCAAGATAAAATAATACAAATTTAATTAAATACAAGAGAAACAAAATAATTCTATCAATTCGCAAGTCAATTCACGAATTTCATATAAATCTCTATCTATAGTATATATCTATCTATATCTATAGTGTGACTGTAAAAGCGATAGGTTGTGGGTTCGTTCCCCACTTGAAAAAAAAAATATTTATTTAAATATTTTACTGAATATTTTAATAAGAATAATCAATGTAGAATATTTTTAGGTTTATCCGACATTTACGTCAACAATAAATGGTAGGCCGGTACTGCAAATAGGATTTTACCGATATTACAGAAACAACCGGAGTCGAGGAAGGAAGGCCACTGCTCCAAAAACAGCAGCAAACCAGGATGCAAGGCGTCCGTCATTGTGGTCGATGGAGTTATAATAGATGTCAAAAATGAACACAATCACTAGTCAATGAAGTTAAATGTGACATTTTTTTATACTTCATGTAAATAAAGAATATTTTAAAACAGATTTTTTATTTTCTTTAAGGTCTTTTTTATTGTTGATGGAAATATTTCCATTTTTCCGCTCTGGTGTCGAGACAAAGGGCGGCTTTGAGTTCCGCCACTCAACACGCAATAACTCCTGAATTGGGCAGCAGGAAAATGGAGAACGGAAGTATCTTAATGTGTTTTAACAATAGGTTCCCAGGAACAGCATGAAGCTAAAAATCAATCGATAATTTAACCCACGTCTTGTCATTGCAAAAATAGCATCAAATAGGCGACTTAACTAACGACTGGCTTGACGATGGATAATTTTAATAAATTATTAAGAATTGAAAATGGACATTCATTATGCACTCAAGCGAAAACAAATATTGAATATAGGTAGAAACAGGTATTTTTGGGGCATCAATAAAAATCAATTAAATCACAAAATTATATTTATTTATATACTTGTCCTTATATTAGCGTATATTATATAATGCTTATAAGATTTGCAATTTATTAGAAAGAACAATTTTTGTTTTTTACACTTAAAGATCACAGTTGATTTTTGTTTTATAAAATAAATAAGCATTTAATAAAATAGTATAAATGTTCATAATTTATTTAGAAAAGCCTTTATCATTAATTTCTAGTGTAATACTATACAAAAGTTAAAATATATCATATATCTACAATAATAAACATTGTATTTTTCAATTTTATGATATGTAACTTAAAAAATTTGGCATTACTTGACATACATTTTAAAACATTAAAAGAATAAATACAAAAGGTTCACACAAATGTGAACATATTTATATTTTTAAGTTTTTGATATCCATGAGCGTATTAAGAGGGACCCTGAGCTTTAGCTTTGACCAGATATGTTCTTGTAAAGCTTTTTATAATTTTTTCAGGGTAGGTTTTTTACTAGTAATAATTCTGAGATAGGCATAGTTATACTGTTCTGGAGTGAGCACAGACGAACTGATAATCCCCATTCCGACGCTCATGCTGATATCCTATTACATCACTTTCCGAGAATGATTTTACGCGAAGCGCCAAAGTTCTGGCCGGACTGGGACGCCATCTTGTTCGTACCAGCCTGTAGGCCGATGACAGCTTCTCCTGCACGCAGAACGTCTTCACTGAACTCACGGCGGTTCTCTTCAGCGGGTTTCGGGCCTAGGCAGGGGCCACGCCATTCTGGGTGTTTGTATGTCTGGAAATTAAATAAAATATGCGTCATTGATCGGATATTTATTTATATAATGTAATGTGGTCTTTTTTTATTCTCGATCTTCTTATATTTTTACATTATACCTACAGACTACCATTATTTTATAGCATTATGTGATGTATGAAACATAATCATAAAAAGTTAATACCGTTCTGCCTAGAGCAAAGATTGTTTGCGTAACTAACGCAATATTCTTTTGATCCCACAAATCCGTAGATTGGAAAAGATCCACGTCTGGTACTCCATATTTAGCGCAGGCTTTTTGGAATCTGAAAATAAAATTGTTCATTACAATTTGGAGCAATAAAAAAACAAACTCTTCTTTGAGAGAGCAAATCTTTATTTTTCATATTGTAATAAATTGTAAAGAAAAACTTACTGGCTAATATTATCCATATACTTGTAATCTCCACCAGAAACATTGACTTTTGTGATAATGCCTGGCTGCAATCTGTTCATGAGCTTGCACAGAATAATTCCATTCCTTAGAGCCAATTCGTATGGTAGGTCTGATGGGAATGGCTCGCCTATCACAGCTTCTATCCACCTCTGTGCCTCTTGTTCTTTTTCAGGCTCGCGTTTACCAGCGCACTGAAGAAAAGGAATAAATTTTATTTTATAGAAATGTATATTATATACTATAAAAACATTGGTTAAAGGTAGAATTTTCAAAGAAAATAAATTTTAATTTAAAAAATCTGTTCTGTATTAGGTAAATATTATATATTATTATAATTATTTTTGTATAACTTTTATAAGCGCTGGCGCAGGGGCACAAAGTGTGACTGTAAAACCGATTGGTTGTGGGTTCGATCCCCACTCGAGGAGATGAAAGGAATGAATATTTATTTAAATTTAGATTTCCATTTCTTCGTTCTGGTGTCAAGGCAAAGCATGACGTTGAGTTCTGCCACTCAACACGCAAAGCCTCCAGAATTCGGCAGAAAGTGGGGAAAGAAGTGTCTTAACACTAGGTTCCCCTCTGCTTACCCTGCTGTGTGCGGGATACAGCGTGAAGCTGATTATTATTATTATTTTATAAGGCGAATGATCTCTGCAAAAGGAAGAATTTTTGTAAAGAATAAAATAACTATGATCTGTCTAATTTGAAACATGCAGAAAAAATATGTTATAAGTTGTTAACCTATATTGATATATTTTTTATTTTTTTTTACATAAAAGAAATATAAAAATGTCATAACAAATTACATAAATTTTTAAGGGGTTTCCCAGCACGTGCCTGCGCGTAGTTTGAATTTAATTGGACAATTGCCAGTTCAAGAGTGCTATTTATACAATACAATTTATTAGTGCTATTTCTTTTTAAATACATAAGAAGTTATATTTTGTAATTTTATTATATACTATACTCGTATATATGTTTATATTTTTTTGTATATTTGTTATAAAAATATGATTTCTTTTAAAATAGATGTTGCAGGTGAGACTTTTCTTTAAGAAAATTAATCACAACGATATTATACATGAATGTACCTATCTCTACTGTCTTAAAATAAGGTTTTAACTAATAACTTATAATATAATTAAGAATTAATTAAAAAATAAATTAACTTTAAGTATTATAAAATGCTTGGGCGTTATTTTAATATAAAATGTTTCGACAATGTTAGTTCTGACATCACCGAGTGCACTCGAAAATATTCTAATATTAGATTATTGCTGGATTAATGACAGACGTACAAACAAATATTTCACAGATGTGTTATGCTAATCTGGTCTTTATTTAATGAGAATCAGACAAGGTCTTTTCAATGAAATAGCTTTTCTAGAGAAATGAAAAAGAAATAATCGAATCGTTTTGTAAATCACGATGTATCCCGCACTTAGGAGGGGAGTAGGGAACCTGGGAACCTAGTGTTAAGACATTTCATTCTCAATAAGACACTTCCGTTCTCCATTTTGATTGACTTTGCTGAGTTACGAAACTCAACGCCGCGCATAGCGTACCAGAACGAGAAAATTAAAATACTAAATATTTCATTCCTCGAGTGGGAATCGAACTCATCATTGTCGTTTTTACAGTGTGCCCTCGCGCCGCGACCACCTCCTCTTAGAAATCGTCACGGATTTGAATCGTTTTTTTTCACTTATACATAGAATCTTCAACCTAGTATCAAATATCTCCGGTTTTTACACGAATTCAAGAAATTGACCACTAGAAGAGGAAATCCAACCCACAACCATCGCGTTTAGAGACAGACTGTCCAGTGTGTTATAAGTTCATGACCACGGCACGAAGACTAGATATTTAAACTATTACTTAGTTTTTCAGTGTGGAGAATATACAGATTGATCTAATCGGGAACACTATGAAATTAATCATATTATGCTTTCACAACGATCTGGTTTTCCGTTCTATTTTTATTGAATGTAGTTGTTGCTAACCAAATAAAGAAGAGTGTAGATATCTATCTAAGTTAATTTATCATTCCTATTTTTGAATTTGAGGCCTGTCGTGGTGCAGTGGCACAAACATGCTAATCTATCGAATCCACAATGTATGTACATTGTGGATTCGATTCCCGCTCATTACGGAATTCCTCCTGAATTTAGTGGAATGTGGGGAACGGGAAAAACTTGCCTTACTGGGAAAAAGTGCCTTTAGACTAAGCTCTCTCTTGCAGGGTAGGCAGATATATGCGAGATACAGCGTGAAGCTAAAAAAGTATATTATAATTTGAATGTAACAACCTTATTGTGATAATAGCTGCTTCGATGCGCTTGGTTTCAAATTATAATAAATGGCATTCCAATCTGAAGTATTAATGTTTGGTATATTGACGTTAGAAAGTTTGTATAGTACCTACTTAAGAATATATTTTTATATTATAGCAAGACAATATCTGTAATTACATTTTTAATTTCATTAATTCATAATTTTTTATATATTTTAATTTTTATGTGAGCGTAGCGTTTGGCACTCCGTTCCCTCTGACTACCCCGCTAGGGATACAACGTGAAGTTAGATTAGATTAGATTATTTTTATATTTGTTTTATGTAAATAATTCAAAGTTTAAGTATTTAATATCACAAATCCTAAAATTTCCATCGATAAATGAAAATATTTTAGATATAAAGCCCTAAGTACCGCGACAATCAATAAATATCTATAAAAAATATAAAATGTTTGTTTCTAAATGAGTTATTCCTGTTAAATTTAACATATATTATTATTGCACAAAATTAATATTCTCACAAAACGTCAAGATTGAAATAGCTAATATTGCACAAATTAATCTTGTCTCAAAACCTCAATACTGAAATGGCTTATCATGCAACCGTAGGTTGATAGGCAATGGTGTAATCGCTATAATTACGTATGCGCTTGACTTTAGTTCGTTGAAAACCACTGGCTGAATGACGCCCGCCGCCCCCGCCGACGCTGACCGGCTCTGGGCGGGCGGATCCACCAGCAGTCCACATTTTGATACGGATCAGGATACTCGTCCCATTAGTGCTCATTATAAATTGTTCAAATCAAGATGCCTGTAAGCTTAATTAGCTTTAAGTTTATTACATTTGTGTTAATATATATTTCTAGATTAATTTTAGACAAGATTAGGTATTTGTTTTTGTGAAACGGACGATCATTGTTTGTTTAGTTTCTTGTTTCAATAATTTTGGGTTTCTTCTCTGTTTATTATTGTATACAATGTACATAAATTTGCATTTCACAATGAATGGTTTCCTTTTAACTTCAAAGTCTTTAGATTTCCAGAATTATCATTTAGATAACATCCGTTAGGTTGCGTTAACGTTATTTTCGGATATGATTCTGGAATCCGGTCGCTGTACCATCAAACGACTTGGCACTGGAGCAGATATTTTATGGCGGTAGTTCAAAACACTTGTCTTTATTTATGTCTCTGACATAAACTTATGTTTTCAGGCTAGGAACAAGGAACAAGAGGAAGAAGTCCTTAACTGGATCTATGCAGTGCTCGGAGAACCCGTACCAAAAGGCGCGTATGAGGACATACTCAAGGATGGTATTGTTTTGTGCAAGCTGATAAATAAATTAGCTCCTGGATCAGTTAAAAAAATTCAAGAGAGAGGAACCAATTTCCAACTTATGGAAAATATTCAAAGGTCAATTATATACATATATTTATTTATTTATAATATATTCACTATTGGACCGAAAAATTCAAATCATTACAAAAGCAATATATATTTACCGTTACGTGGCAAATTCCAGGTTTCAAGCAGGCATTAAAAAATATGGCGTTCCAGAGGAAGAAATTTTCCAGACTGCTGATCTGTTTGAAAGGCGTAACATTCCTCAAGTCACCTTGTGCTTATACTCTTTGGGCAGAATCGTAAGTATTTTTCCACAACGGTACATATAATTTCGTTGTGTAATAATTGTTTCGTAATTATTAATTATTTTAATATACATTTCTTTACTATTTATTTTCTTTTTCAAAGACATTAGCGTTTTTCGTAGCTTAAAACTGATTATAAAAATATATTTTTCATTATTAATCACAATATACATAAAAATATATATATTCTAAGCCTTATATAACAACTTCCAGACTCAAAAACATCCAGAGTTCAATGGCCCACATCTCGGTCCGAAAATGGCAGACAAGAACGAGAGAACTTTTACCGAAGAACAGCTTAGAGCGCATAACGCCGAGCTAAACCTCCAAATGGGCTTCAACAAGGGAGCCTCTCAAGCCGGCCACGGCGGGTTTGGCAACACCCGCCACATGTAATCATCGACACACTAATTACACGTCGACACCTTGATTATTATATGGTTAATCAGTATTTTTGAATTTTTTAGCTAATTTATCTTTAAACTCAGGGTCATTCTTATTTTTATGTTGCCAGTTGAGTGTCTGTTTATTTTTCCTGGTTTATAGATTTGTGATTTGAGCTCGCACACGATGATTTAAATTGCTATGATTTATTAGAGAATAATATTTTTTTTGCGGAAGCCTCTTTACCTGACTAATATAATTTTGTAAATATTTTATACTATTTAATAAAAAATTGTACGTTTTTGTTATTTCATTTCCTAAGTCAAATCTTTGGCATTTATTAAAAGTTTAATTATATGTGTGGGGATCGCAAGCGCGAAACCGTATAGAAGATTTTTTTTTCTTAATTAGATACATAAATAATACACATATACTGAAAAAGTAAATCCGAAATCTATACGATAAATTAACCATCTGATTTATAAATATTCACCTAGAAATAATGTGTGAATAATTTAATTTTCTTTTTTCTAAATATGAAGTAATTTATTATACGACTAGTATGATCTTATGGTTGAGGCCAGTCGTGGCGCAGCGGCACGAGGTGTGACTGTAAAACCGACTGGTTGTGGGTTCGATCCCCACTGGAGGAGATAAAATATTTACTTAAATTTATATTTCCATTTCTTCGCTCTGGTGTCGAGGTTAAACGCGGCGTTGAATTCTGCCACTGAATACGCAATGCCTCTAGAATTCGGCAGAAAGTGGGGAACGGAGTGTCTTAACACTAGGTTCCCTCTGCCTACCCTGCTGTGTGCGGGATACAGCGTGAAGCTGATAAATGATCTTATGGTGATTGTTTGTGCCCATAGAGTAATTAAACGTTTATAAAGTAAAATTTATATTTTTTAAAATATTTAACATACTATTGTTAATTATTTAGTAATAAAAAAAATAAAATTGTTGAAGGATATATGATGTGAGCGAAAGCGTAATGTAGCAATTCGAGAGACTTACATGACAGGTACTCAGCAAATGTCAACATTTAAAATTAAATGTCATAAATTATCGTGTGTGATGTGGTAAAAATGAAGTATTTTTTCTTTTAAAATAGTTAGAGGCCAGTTGTGGCGTAACAAACATGCGACTGTAACCGTGACAGATAGTGTGTTCGATTTCCACTTGAGGTAATTAATGATTTAATATTTTCATTTCCTCGCTCTGATAACGAGGCAAAGTGCGGCCTCCAGAATTCGGGTGAAAGTGGGAAACGGAAGTGTCTTAACGAGGAACGGAATGTCCCGACACTAGACTCCCAGGTTCCCTCTGCCTATCCTGCTATGCGCGGGTTACAGGGTATATTCGCGACAAAAATCCCTATGATCCATTTGATGCCCAGTGATCCTAAACAAGGAGGAACGCCATAAGGAATTATGCGTTACTACTTGTTTCGGATACTGGCTGATTCCTGCAATTTCGTTCGTATGCTATGGTAATATATACTGTACGTATTTATTTACCATACATTTTAACTGGACTATATAGAGAAGAACTTAACATTACGTAATAAGAAAAATGATCATTATATGATATATATATACACTATCCGATATTATAGTGTAAATGAAAATAATTTTAATATAATCATTTATTTTAAATAAAGACTTCGTTCTAACCGTTCAGAGATATATAGCATTGAACGATGAAATAGTACATCATATATTAACAAACGGGTCAGTGTATAGCTTACTATTCAAGCACTTATGCTTGAAATCGTTTTGAGCCCCTCTCAAGGGTGGAGTTTTTGACATGTTCTTATCTAACATGACTTATCCATGCCAAATCTACCTTTCATCTAAATTGAATATTTAACATTGTTATTTTATGTATATTAAATTTTTACTGCCATTCTTGAACCTACCCATTTGGCAAGTTTTTACAATCAAAAATGAATATTTTTTGTTTTTTATGAACTACGTGACTTAGCATAACCTATTTACAAGCAATAAAACGGATTTGAAACACAAAAATAACCGCAACGATGTTGGAGTTTCACCGTTCTGTCTACTCATATTTTTTGTGGATACGAGTACATATTCCATTTTATTTATTTAAATCAAAATTAAATTAAATCAGCTTCATGCTATAACTCGCACACAACAGGATATGCAGAGTAAACCTTGTGTTAAGACACTCCGTTCTCCATTTTCTCCCTAATTCTCAAGCCTAATTAACACGCAATGTGTTGATTAGCGGAACTCAATGCCGCAATAAAAATACACATTTAAATAGATATTTCATTTCCTCAAGTGGGGATCGAACCCACAACCAGTCACGTTGGTACTTTATGCCTCTGCGCCACTACTGGCCTCTTTATTTATTTATGTTTGTGGTTTTAAAATAAAAAATCTTTTAAAGGATTTGAGGCTGTCATTGCGAAGTGGGACAGCGTCTGACTGCACATGTGATAGATAGTTGTGGGTACAATCCACACTTAGGCGAATAAATTATTTTAATTTTCACTCTCTAGGTTCCTCTGCTGTAACGGGACAAAGTGTAAAACAAAAAACTAACGAAAATTTCTATATGTACTTATAGTATTTTTCTTTGCACGATTTTGAAACTAATATAAAATTAAAAAATACAGTCGTATTGATAACCTCCTTTTCTTGCAGAAGTCTGTTAAAAAGATATTTGAATATTGAAGCAGCGATTTTTTAATTAAAAATTGACCTTTTATTAATATATCTTTTGTATTGTATGCAAGATATCCATTAACAAACAAAAACAATAATAAATAATTGTTAATAAATAAAAAAATAAAAATTTAAATAGAAAAAAATATAATAATTATTTATACACAATAATAATAATTATATATAACAAAAAATTATAATTGTTTCATTCAAGTCATTTTATTAATTTTTTCGAAGCCTTAATTAAATTTATTTATTTATTAGGCATTCAAAATGGATTCTGATTCTGCAAGACAGATTCATCCCGCGATTCAACAAAAGTACAAGTACCAGGAAAGCATATACATGTAAGATATTGCAAAGTTCGAGAACGAGCGTGGGTTAATATGATTTGTTTATTTTGAATGCAAGCCAATTCGTGAGGATGTTAAATAAATCCATATGACTGTAAAACCTTGATACAAACTAGCTCTTGTAATTAGTTTTTGCACACCATTGTGATGATTTATATGTTAATCATTAGGTATAAATGTCGCGTGGGCTCTCTAGCATTGGCTCTGAATTAATAATAATATTCTTATGAAATAAATAAAATAAATCAAATAAATCAGCTTCACGCTGTATCCCGCACACAGCAGGGTAGGCAGAGGAAACATAGTGTTAAGACACTCCATTCCCCACTTTCTGCCGAATTCTGGAGGCATTGCGTGTTGAGTGGCAGGATTCAACGCCGCGCTTTGCCTCGACACCAGAGCGAAGAAATGGAAATATAAATTTAAATAAATATTTCATCTCCTCGAGTGAGGATCGAACCCACAACCAGTCGGTTTTGCAGTCACACTTTGTGCCACTGCGCCACGACCGGCCTCATATTCCTATTATTTTAATAATATTCATATTAATTTGTACCTTTGAAACAAATCTAAAAAGGAATAATATAAATAAATATATCAAGACACGCGCTAGCGTGTCCAGCCAAGTTAAAAAGCTGGGAATGTATATTTGCACGAACCATTTCAAGCCCTTCATAACTCGTAAACCAATTGGTCCACATGCATGACATTTTGCACATTTATTAAAATCCCCTAGTTTTCTAAATATTAGGTATATTTAATTACAACAATTTAACTAATTTTATTTTAAATTATGGATATATTAACGTTTAAAAACCGGCATTCTTGTGACTGACTCACCTACTTATCAAAAATAAATCCACTTCACGAATTTTATCCCGAGTGAACACAGAACTCGGCACTCATATAAATCTCCCATTCTTTTATTACTTAACATTTAACCTTTGTTTCATTTTACAATTATCTTTTTTCTATAGGATTAATGATTACAGCGTAAAATATGTCTTATAAAAGTATTATTGTGAATATTATATAATTTTATTTTAACTAGAGCTAGTATTCTAAATAATAAAAATTGACAGATAAAGGAGCTTGGTTGATTGACCTTAAATTCGTATATTGTAGAAATTTTAATCTTAATATTTAGTATATAAAATTCGAAAAACAAATATGCTAATCACAAGTTCTATTGATGCTAAAATCTTTGTATTATAGTATATTTATTTTAGCTTCACGCTTTATCCCGCACATTGCAGGGTAGGCACAAGAAACCTGGGAACCTAGTCTTAAGACACTCCGTCCCCATTAACACACTTTCGTTCCTCAATTTCCACCGAATTCTGGAGGCCATGCGAGCTGATTGACAGAGCCCAACGTCCCAACTCTGCCTCGTTACCAAAGGGATGAGAACTTTAATATGAAGTATTTCATTCCCTCGAGTGGCAACCGAACTTGCAACCTGTCACGTTTAAAGTCGTACGCTCGTGCCCCCGCGCCACTACTGGCCTCATAACAATGCTTAATATTACCATATAGTAATGAAGTATTATAATACTATAGTAATAATAATAAGCTTTTTACCCTATTCCCGAACACGAAGTTGTGTAAACTTCGAGCATTCACTGTTCAAGGCCGTCTTTAAGTTCATAAAGCCATTCTCTATGCTACCCCACTAATGTAATAATTACACAAGTCGTCCTTTTTTTGTTAATAAAGTATTTTCTCACTTTAGAAGTGCTAATTTTTAAAAGTATATTATAAATTGAATAATACATATACAAATTACCTTTTTTTTGTACATTTATTATGCATGTATGTGTTAAAGCTTTATTTTCATTTGAACATTTCTTTATAATGAGTGAAATTAAGCTTACTTACTCCGTAGTATATTATTTAGAGTATTTAGGATTGTTAAAGAATACAACAATCCAAAATACTTAAAATAATATTTTTTTCAATAATATATGTAGGATTATGGACCAGCTTTACGGTGTATTCCACATATAACCCTGCTATAGAGAAACTAATGTTAAAATATTGTTAGTTTTATTCCGCTCAATTTTCGAGACATTGCTAGTTGAAAAGCGGAAATCAACGCCACTCTGTGTCGTATTACTAGATCGAGGAAATTCATTCCTCCGAATGGGAATCGAATTCACAACCGTCGCGCATACAGTTACCTACTATACCGCTTCGCCACTACAGCCTCGGGATTTACTTTTAAATTATTTTTTAAATTATTTTAAAATAAATTCTTTTAAACTAAACACAAATTGTACATACAATACGAAAGAGTACTAAAAAACGGTTAGCAAATAGTCATCGCGTTCAAGGAGTCGATGGGACGGAACCAATGTAACACTTATTATCTGTTACTGGGTTTCTGTTACGAATGCAGCGCTTCGACGGTCCACTAACAAGAATAACTAGTTTTACAGGAACTTGATGTTGATAGTTAGTTTCTACTTTGCAGGTAATCTCTATCTGAAGCTATGTGGCAATATTGCGAAAGAGGATGTAGGTATTTCTTTCCCTTTCATTGTACACGTTACTATAACAGGTTACAATTATCACGTAACGTAATATAAAATTAAATAAACAATAAGAAAGATTCACAAAAACGCTTCAAAAGCATTATGTAATTGAAATAAGTTCTTTATAGCTGACAACGGTAATTTAGTGTTCGCATGTTTTACTTCACCGCTACTGTATAGAATTGTTGATATATAATTCGGAAGGGGTACGTAGTTGCTATTAACTTGGGAAGGGCAAAGTTTAACTTTTATTTCTACGGCTGACAATTGCGTTGTGCCCCCACTTCGCATAACAGCAAGTAAACCGACGACAGTCTCTGCCACAGTCCTCACCGACCTCCTCGAGCAGCCTGCTCGGGGCCTACGATAGGACCTAGCCGCCTCGTTTAAATCATGCTGTCCAAATTGTTTATGGTGTTTGTGTTGTATTCAGCGACAGCTGCTGAATATTACAAAACGAAACGTAAGTAGTTTTGAGCATTTGAAGTTTAATTATTTATCAAGTTTAAATATTATTTTATTATCATTATTTTTTAAAAAAATAAATAAATCAGCTTCACGCTATATTTCGCACACAGCAGGGTACGCAGAGGGTACCTAGTGTTAAGACACTTCGTTCCCGATTTTCTGAATTCTGGAGGCATGAGTGTTAAGTGGCAGAACTCGACACCAGAGCGAAGAAATGGAAATATAAATATTTTTTATTATTATTTTATGTTTATTTACATTTTTAATGTTAATTTCACATTACTTAATATATAATAGGCTCTTTGGATTGGCTCGATATTCTAATTTAACCAGATAAATACTAATATTTTAAATATAATCATTTATTTTTACAAGTACGATTTGAACCTATAACTATTGTGTAGCATGAGATATACATACTCTACCATGGACAAAAACATGACATTTGTCGAAATTCTTTAAATGCAACAAATAAAAAAAAAACTTATAGTCGAATGGATAACCAAGGAGGCTTTTTTAAGTAGGTAATCATTTTGTAGAGTACTCTACATATTAAAATTTTCATAAAGCTGTGGTAAGGGAGCTTTACGTAACACGTATTATTCTTAGAATGAAATTTATTAATGTATTTTAATATAAAATATTTACTTGATATGTACAATTACGTATTTTATTGTTTTAATTTCCATTTACTTTCAGCCAGTTTCGTCCAGACCTGTCTTAAAAGTGATCCAGACTTCGATGATTGTTCTACAGAAGCCGTACAAAAGTTGTTCATAGCTTTGGGGCCAGGTGAGATACTAGAGTCATATACAAATATATATTTTATTTTGGACAACAATATGTGATGTTTTTATAAGCAAACACTTGACAATACATTGATAATTAATAGTTTAGGTGAATTATGAAATAAGTTTCTCAAGATGTATATAATATCCTATATATTTTCCTATTTTTTAAATTTATTTTTGTGTCCTACATATATTTTTTCTAAATATTTATTATGTAAACAAGAAGACACGAGCTAGTATGCTATTTTTACAACCCATCGTTTCTAATGATAGTATTACGGATAAGTAGGTAATGTGCGGTTCTAGGCTAGACAGCCTCGTAAGTGGCCGATGCCGTGTATTCCGTTGCACAACGTAAATGCAGTTTGCGCTCAGGTACTTTATTGTAGTAAGTAAATAGATATATTTACTAAATAACTTTACGGATGACTATTAATTTTTATAAATAGCAAATTTTGTTATTTATGTAATTACAGTGAGACGTTTTTACCGTTTCAACATTCAGCACTATACACGATAATGTTAAATCTAATAGTGTTTACTTTATTCAAATTATCATATTTGGGAAACCTTCCGGGAACCTAGTCTTGAGACACTAAGTACTAGTAAAGACGCGTATGTCCCCCATTTTCTGCCGCATTGCGTGTTGAGTGGCCGAAGTCAACGTCACGCTTTGCCTCGTTACCAGAACGAGGAAATTTATAATATTAACTATTTCATTTTTCGAGTGAGAATCGAACCCACAACCTGTCGTTACAGTTACACGCTTCTGTCCCTGTGCCACAACTCGTCTCAAGTATGTTTTATTAGTAATAATTTGGCTGAAGATATATCTATGGACATAAAGTTTCATATCAATTCGCAATGAATCAAGATATTATGTAAAATATAATGTATCAATATGAGGCTTAAGAGATAACAAATTAATTTTAAGCGTGTCATAAGGCACAAAGCTTGTGGCACAGCCTCAATTACGTAACATGTATAGTGGGACATAAGCAGAAAGCGAAAGTGCTATTTCTTCATCTTGTTTACTTATGGCAGTGACAGTATTTTTTGCAATATCTTTTTTCTTTATTTCAGGTCTTCCAGAAATAGATTTGCCTCCTATAGATCCTCTAAATATCCCAAAATTAAGAATACTCCAGGGCGAAGGACCTGTTAATGTCAACGCTGCGCTTGATAACGTGTTGGTAACAGGTTTTGGGAAAACTGAAGTATTATTGAGCCAGTAAGTGTTTACAGTTGTTTTATTAAATAGTACTATATGTTACTCTGGTCTGTTATAAATTTTATTGTATTTTTCAGGGTGCACAGTAAATCATACGATTTTTATACGAGAGTTCGAGTTCCAAAAATAAGAATAGAAGGCACATATGATTTAAGAGGAAAAATCTTGTTAATTCCTTTAGTTGGTAGCGGTTTATGTTGGTTTGAACCAAGTAAGTGTGATATAAATATTTAAAAAATATATAGCTACCTACTTATTGTGTTTTAAAACGAATTGAAATTAAATAGATTAAATGTTTTGCCTTTTAGGTAATATGACCATAGACATCGTAAGCGACGTGAAACTTTACGAAAAAGATGGTCTACCATTCTTCAATGTTACTCAAGTTCACGTAAAATATAATATAGGAGGCCTAAAATTACATATGAGTAATTTGTTCGACGGCATATCGTCGCTCGGTAAGCATTTTATTAAAGTCACTAACAGCATCTAGTTGTAATCCGCAAAATTAATTTCATTTATGAATGCGCTACTCGATGTTAGATGGCGCTACTATACAAGTTTCATTACAATCTCTTAGCTCAATCTGTTATCCTAGTACATTCATGTTACAAATTGCAACGTTGAAACATTGTGAGACGCCGTTGCTGATGACCTTGAGCGTCAGTTGTTGCCAATTCGCTTAGATTTTCCGATTCTTTTATTTTATTCTTTTATAAAAGTTTACCGCGACATATGAGCTTGACAGGTAGTTATGGTAGAATGTTTTGTTTTATTAATTTTATGATAAAATTATTATTTTATTACTTTGATATTTTTTATTTTAATATTTTTAATGCTTATTTAAAATATTTTAAATGATTTTGTCTTATAATCCAACTTCTTTTTATCTTATTTTCCAACAAGAGACATCTAATATGTGTTAAAAGTATACTCACAATAAATGTAATATACAAGTAGTAAATTAATTATATTAGAAACAATAAATTAAAAAATACAATAACATGATTTGTAATTTTTCTAAATTTTATTTTCAGAGGATAGCACGAACGCTTATCTTA
The DNA here is from genome assembly GCA_013403705.1 of Heliconius hermathena. Taxonomy (NCBI): domain Eukaryota; kingdom Metazoa; phylum Arthropoda; class Insecta; order Lepidoptera; family Nymphalidae; genus Heliconius; species Heliconius hermathena. The sequence continues at coordinate 110,553 of JAAIXJ010000269.1, forward strand.
ATGCAAATTGGCGACCAGTATCCGAATCTTTGCGGCCGATCTTATCAAAGACTATAGAAGATATTTTACTGGGCTTCATTCAACAAATATTCCACAATTTACCAGCGAATTTCATGATTGGAGATATTAAATCGCTTATAAATAAAAAAACTGATAAAAAGATTTAACGATTAAGAGTACCTTCAAAATTTATTTATAAAATTGACTGTTAGGTTATTGTTATTATGTAGGTATTTTAGACTAAGATTATATATTCTTAACCAATGATTGTCAGTTAAAAAATAGGTCGATGGAATGACTCTGTATATATTTCATGTGAATTTTGTATTTCACAAACATATTCGTATGTTTATTATGTAGTTATATTCTTTCTAATGTGATAATAAATTAAATAAGTAATTACTTTCTGTATTTTTCTTTAATATTTTATATAAACAACCATTTTGTAGTTTTTTATTTAATCAATTAGATGAAAAGAACTAAAGATGGGCATATTAAAATTACATAGAATTGTACACCTGATATTTTAAGGTAGACTTATTAATGTCACGTGGAACATTCACCGGATCAAATTATAAAATTAGAGTTATAATTTTGAAAATTGTGTGACACAATTATGGTTTATAGTAACAAATTAAGTAAATGCAAGTATTTAAATATATTACCTGCCAAATAGGACGTCCAGGCATTTTGATAAGTAAGGATTTCCAAAACACAGCACAACTACACTAGCCACTCGCAAGTTTGACGCGCTTGCCACTAGATGGCTCTCTCACAAATGATGGGAACAAAATAAGCTCTACTGAGTCACCTTACGTGTTTTATACGAGGCAAAGCGCTATCGGTGTAAATACCAGCGAGAACGGACACTACGCAGAAACGAGCAAGCGATGGCCGAAAATATCTACTTACTCACCCGGAATCGATTAGTTAGACACTTCGGGATGGGAATAATTGCCACTCCATAAAGTGAAAGTATATTTAAAAATATTGTAATATCTCCTTCCAACAAATATTTTTTACATGGTTAAATTATATTATTTTATCTTAGTTGTAGTTAAATAAATCTTAATGCAAGATTGAAGTCATTCTTCAAGAGTAAGATACATTTAATTGAAAGTTGACCTTTTATTAACCGCATTAGTAAAAAGTCAAGAAGTCAGCCATACAAATTTAGAGATGTCTTATTTTAAATCTGGAAAGCTACTGTAAGAGTCAATATTTAAATTACTAGTTATTTATTCACTTATAAATAGCGAAGATAAAGATCTGGGCCCTTAAAATGTTGTGCATTTGTTTTGGTTAAAATTTTGTGCATGAATAATTGTGACTACTATTGTCTGTCCAAAATTTTTTTAATAAGTTAACACCTCTGCCACGTACGCCAAAATTATCAAAGGTCCGAAAATGCTTGCTAGTACCTACTTTATTTTTTTTTATTCAATACCAATATTTTTTTATTCAATACCAATAGTTAATTCGGCACACGCGAAAAAAGGATATTTTCAAACAGTTTCTTATTTTTGTTACTCATAGTCCATGAACTATCATACTATCAACATTCTTAAAATTAATAAAAAGATTTCTCAAATAAAAATTGATATAGATTCTTTTTAGGAGTAATATAGTCTATTATATCGATGCAACTTTTCAAAATTAGTTTTGTAATTTTTTAGTTTATTGATTATATAAAAACAAAATCTACCTTTCATTCTATAAGCCGAGGCGTAGGTATAATATTTTTAGAGGTTACTTTCGAGAGCGAATTGTCTCTGATATAATAGTAATGTGTACCATAAAAATTACATGTTTAAAAGATGTATCATAATAAATAATAGGAAAACAATATGTTACAAACAAAATGAAAGTAAATTTTATAAAAAACACCTGTAACTAATACGTTATAAAATTGTATAAATTGTATAAAATTATAGATTTTTAAAAACAACTTTAATTTATAATACATTTTTGGTTCTTTAGACACCGTATTTTTTTTCTTATATGAAATGTATAAAAGAAAATGTTCATTTTACATGATATATTTATTACTTAAAATTATAGAAGATAGATATAGGAGATAGAGGCCGGTCGTGGCGCAGCGGCACGAGGTGTGACTGCAAAACCGACTGGTTGTGGGTTCGATCCCCACTCGAGGAGATGAAATATTTACTTAAATTTATATTTCCATTTCTTCGCTCTGGTGTCGAGGTTAAGCGCGGCGTTGAGTTCTGCCACTCAACACGCAATGCCTCCAGAATTCGGCAGAAAGTGGGGAACGGAGTGTCTTAACACTAGGTTCCCTCTGCCTACCCTGCTGTGTGCGGGATACAGCGTGAAGCTAATTTATTTTTTTTAATTTATAGAAGATATTTTAATAGAAGTATTAGTTTAACTTAAAATAGCTATTATTATATAAAAAAAAGTACATACCATATGTGAGCTTACTCCAGTTGAAGTTGACAGCATTACGTAACAACAACGTACGTACAATTACAATTTAGCCTCCTAATCATTCATTCATAATTCCATCACACTTATGTTTTTTATTTCCTTTTTATGCATCATCTCCTTATAGCATTTCCTGACAAATATGTTCATTGTTTTCGTATTTTTAAAGTATCCAATGTTGCCGCCTAAAATATATTAACTTTCAACTTAATATTTTAGTATTATACAAACCAGTTGTGAGCAAACGACGTAATTTGATTGTTGTCTTTTAATTTTTCTGTGAAAATCACATTGAACTCCGGAACGAAAATTCCAAATTTTCGTTGTTGTTATTATTTGTTATTTACATGCTATAAATTCATAATTTCTATAAAGTACTTGTCTTTTTTACAGTTTTCAGTAATTTGACTTTATCAGTTTTTTTTCCATGAAAATCATACAAAGACCAGGACAACCACCAAAAAAGATGTACCTCCAGACTCCACGCCATAACAAGATTAATTCATTTTTGTCCAATTCTTTTTCTGTGATTCACGAAAAAAGTAACAAAGGTAGGCACAAAAAATATACTAAATGATTGTTTAGCTTCTGTTATTAAAAATAAGAATTATACAATTAAGGATCCAATTAATATTTCTTTTTATCTTTCACCTATAGAACTTTTATATTGTTTTATTTATATAGACTGCCTTCTTCCAATTTTCTATATATATATTCATGTAGAAAACAGATGAGAAATCGTCATTATAAACGTAAAATAAGAAAATAAATACATCATATATATCGGTCAGCGTTTACGAAGTACATATTTAATAACCTTAAATTATCTTTATTTAAAATAGAGACAGATTCACATATTCACATTTACAGATTCACATATAGCTCTGGTGTCTTCACCTATTTCATTACCTTCAAACTTCCCTAATAAGTAATACAAAAAAATAATATGAGAAATAAATTTTATGGTGAAATTTTGCAAATTTGTATTAAATTATTAATTTAAATTTGATTACTTATTTTATTAGTTTTTTAATATTTCTATCCAGAATTTGGAGTTCTATTAAATGTTATTCCCCATTAATTTACCTATTGACTGATTGTTTATCTCACATGTGTGGTTCTGAAACTGTACGATATTTTTATAACTGAAACAGCTTTGGATTTTGTATGTAAGTGGGACGAGGTTAAATATTTTTTTTTACTTTTCGTTTTCCGAAATGAATTGAGATAAGTATAGTAGTTACTTTATACGCGAGTAAATTTAAAAACATCATATTAAATACATTTTATAGTGTCGGTAATATAAATACTAATAATAATCAATAAGAGAGTAATGAAAGTGCAATTGCTAGTTAATGAAATTATTGACCTAAAATACAGCATTGGTCTAAATTTCGCTATTTATAATTTTCATATATTACTACTACTATTTTATATCAGTTACTATTACTACTATTTTATAAAGTAATAATAATTATGAATAATTTTTACAAATATATATAATAAATATAATTCAATTGTTTGTTTGTGTTTTGAATATAACCGTGATTTTTCAAGTGCATATAGTAGTTATTTAAAAGATACTAAAACACAAGTAAACAATTTTGAAATTTTGTTTGTTTGCCTTTTTGTTTCTCCGAGCTAATCTCTAAAATAGTTGAACGGATTTTTATGAAATTTTCAATGAAAGATAGCTTTGAAGCAACATATAGACTATTTTTTATCCTGGAATTAACGCTGAGTTGAAAGTTACGTGGACGTTTGCCGTGTGCGCGTACATACTGCTTACCTAGACAATGATGAAATAATATTTTCTTTTAAATGCTACGATTTTTTTACTAGCAAAATCAAATAAAATCTCAAAAGATTTAAAATACGATTCATCTATATATAAAGAAATAAAATTGAAATGTCTTTCTGTAATGTCAAAACGAATTTTATGACATGTATTTTAATGTTTTTTTTTATATAACGTCTTTAATATTTTTTTTTCGGAATACACATAATTAATAATTAAAAAATGTTCGTTTAGTACTAGCGGATGAAGCAGCGCGGAGCCGCTAGTACCTAAAATCCATACTATTACATGCTACATTTAAAAAACGATTTTCCAGAATTATTTATTTTATTTTACACATATTGACATCTACTATATTCTATTAAAGGAAGATTAAAGTTTATAGATGGAATCCAATTTAGCATAACGACTGTAGTTTATGCATATCTTTTTAATCTGCGACTACGATTAAAATATAAATAACAAGTCATTTGTTTTTAAATTAAGATACAAATAACATGTCATTTGCAATTAAGGATATATTCAAAAATGGCAGCACCATAGGTGATATTGAATAGCAAAATATTGAATTGCATAGATTGCAAATGCATTAAATTACTTTTTAGTTTTCTGTACTCCTTGTCCTTCGAGTTCCTGGTAAGATCAGTGTCGCAGGTCCGGTTGTTTCTACGAAATATTGTTATTTTCGTACTTACTGAATTGCATTTCTGGTTAATTTTGATAATAAATAATTTAATTGAAATTCAATTGATTGTAAACATAACTTTTTATGAGTAAAACCTGTTGGCCTCTGTAGAAAATGATGAATTTGTAAACACAGTTAAGATAAATTAAAAATAACAAATGAAACAGAATCAATATTTTCGTGTAATTAAGAACTTATTGAAATACTGGCAGCGCCATAGGTGATTATTGAGTAGTAAAATATGAATTGCATAGAAATATATACAAATGCATTAAATTACTCTTTGATTTTCTGTACTCCTTGTCCTTCGAGTTCCTGGTAAGATCAGTGTATAACGTTCGGTTCTTTATACAAAAAAAAAAACATTGTTATTTCCATATATTGCATTTTTGGTTTATATTGTATTTTATTCTAAAGTTTTGTACCAATTTGTAATGTTTTTTTCCTTCTCTTCTTCTTCTTTTCCTGTTCTTTCTTTCTAACTTTATTAATTATATAAAAATCGTTCATCTACATCTATCTACCTACACTTTAATAAATAAACGTCATAAAAATACGATTTCATAACTTTTTATCAAATAAAGTAGTAGTGATACTCAAATATTGGTAAAACAGTGAACATCAAATAGATTAATGAAGTGCATACATTAAGCGTGTAAAAAGGCAAAATGCATACGAAGGTCGTCGAGTTCAGTGACCGCATGACGAGCGATGACCCAGAGAAGGGTGCTCTTGAAGGGGATAGGGCCCCTTTGGTGTCGCTTACAAAAGGAACGATCACCAGGGCAGCATGAACGCGAGGAGATTGAGGTGCATACATGCACTTTGCACCGAATGCGTGTGACGTAAACCAGTTAGTATTGTATTGTTTGATATTGCACTTTTCAAGTTGGTGAGTGTCATACAATTCGCTCGCGTGCCAGAAACAGCGTGTTGCGTTAATTGGACGTTATTATCTATTTATTTAATGTCCTATCGATGTTTTTATGTAGATATCGTAGTTGTTATATTTATTTGTACTTTTTATTGCCTTCTTTCATATTTACGTAAGCTGATATTATATTATAAAATAGTTGAAGACAAAGTGCTATTAATGTCGCATGTAAATTTATAGATAAACCACATCCACAATGTATTTATTTAATTATTCCATTATAATTAAATAAGAAAAAAATGATTCACGCTGTATTCCGCATATATCAGGGTAGGCAGAGGGAACCTAGCTTTAAGACACTCCGTTCCCCACTTTCCGCCGAATTCTGTGTGAGTGGTGGAACTCAACGCCGAGCATTGCGTCGACACTAGAGCGAAGAAATGAAAATATAAACGTAAATAAATATTTCATTTCCTTTCGTGGGGATCGCACCCACAACCAGTCGCGTTCTCTGTCACACTTTGTGCGCCACGACTGGCCTCTATAATTAAACTAATTGATATAAAATAAGGTTACATAGCAAGCAGCATTAATTGGCATCACTGTTTACTAAAATAACAAACTGAGTAACATAAAAAAAATATCAAAATAACATTTATGTACAAAAAAACTTAAACTTATTTTAATAATAACAATTTAAACTAAGTAAAAACGTACAAAAAAATGTATTTACAAAAATAAAATCAAGAAACTAGTTTATTTTTTTCTAGCGGCCAGTAACGATCGTTAAACGGCGTAAATTTTGTGCGCCATCGCCTACGCTCATGCTCAAATTAAAATAACGAATCCCTAGCGAAAAACACCTGCAACGCCGTTGGCACGTGCGAAAGCTTCGTGTATCACTGGAGGTTTTGTATGTTAGATAGTCGTTCTTTCTCGAATGTTCCTGAGTCACGAAACTAGTTTGTGTTTGGTTCAAGGCAGTTGTTCCAGGAATAGCCCTATGACTGATGCTTTTAAAATAGACTTGGAATAGCTCGTCGTGTGTTTACCCTATTCTCCACGCGTCGTACTTTCTACCTACGTTGTTAAAAATAACAAAAGTTTCGAAATTTTCATTATAATTACTTATTGTGAAAATATATATATATATTGAGGCCAGTCGTGGCTCAGAGGCACAAATGTATGACTGTAAATGCGACTGATTGTGGGTTCGATGCCCACTCGGGGTCATGAACTGTTTATTTAAATTTATACAGGATGTAAGTGTCAGTGTAAATTTTACAGGAACAGCATATAGGGTAAAATATTTGAAACCCGGTATGGGTTCGAAATATTTTACCCTATATGCTGAAAAAATTAATCAAGATGCCTCAACAGTTTAGACGTAGGATTTTTTTTTAATTTCACGATGTTTATCCATACCTGTATTTCGTGTGACGCAGTTACGCATAGATAACAATAACATACTACTACAATTTTCCATTTCATTGCTCTGTTGTCGAGGTAAAGCACGGCGTTGAGTTCCGCCACTCAATACACAATGCCTTTTTAGTAGGTTCCCTCTGCCTACCCTACTGTGTGCGGGTTGTAACGTAAAGCGTGATTTATTCATTTATTAATTCTTGTGCTAAAATTTAATTTAGAAAATTATAGATTGTATTTTAGATTTTTTGAAAATATAAATTTGTTTGTTTAAAAGTCTCATTTTTTATTTAAATTAAATAAAATTTTACTAACATTTTCACTAAAACATGAATTTATAATGTTTTTTTTTTAATAATAAAATTGTATATATTCTATAATATCTTACATAACATAAATACCGAATTATTTAACAAAATGGAGATTCGGTTAATAAACAAGGTGAAACAAACAACAAGTCGGAACGCTAGGAACGTGGGCGTCCGCTAGTGGAGAATCTGGAGCAGGCAGTTACAATCGCCATGTACTAGGGCATCATATTTTAGTAGGAGTGCAGTGGTGGGTAAGATATCAGCGCCATCTGTCGTTGAATAGATTATTAACTATATTGATAAATGTTGACTATTATCTTTGATTTGTACGAGATGTCTCTGCTATAATGATACTAGTAGTTTTAAAACTTTTATCTAGGTTATGTCTATGTCAAATAAGTTTATTAATTTTATTCGCATTGTAATTTTAGATTCTTTTGCTTCAAATGGAATCATATAAAAATAAAAACGTTTTTGCCGTGTGATCCCGGTCTAGAATAGAAGAAGAAGAAGAAGAAGAGGCGACTAAAGTACGTGTGGTAGAGTCACGTCGCCAACAATGGCAACACGCATGGGCAGACTCGACCAGATCATTACCACCCCCGGCATTTAAAACCGGCGTTAAGTAGTGGCTTTATGTCACTGCGTTTCGCATCAGGTAATTCCGGGGTCCGGCGCTCAACCCACCTTGGCGGCCGGCAACGCACCTGTAGCTCCTCTGGTGTTGCACAGGGTCGTGGGGGGCGGTAATAACTTACCATCAGGTGACCCGAACGCTCGTTTGCCTTGTCTTTCCCATAAAAAAAAACAAAGATTTCATGTTTTTATATAATATTATTCTTATAATAAGTAACCAAAATAGCACAAAGTTTAGTATAATTATACATTGTATAATGTAAATATGTTATGTAATGATTGTGTTTAATTAAATTCAAATTTTGTTATATTCTTTTTACTATTCATTTATTTTTTTTAGTTATTTTTTTTTCAATTTGTGTTAATCTAGTTAAAAGGGACATTGTCGCATGGTCGTTTATTTGTTGATTTAGAACGACCTAAGATTCCAATAAATGAACGACCATCTAGTGATTTATCTCTATTTAAGACCTAATTGACCTTGAAATAGATATGGCATAGCTGACTGTGTCACCCTGCAGTAATCCTTGAATGAGTTTGAATCTTACTTGGGTGTAGTGCCTTACGAAAACTTTCAGGCTGGTTTTGGACATTTCCTTTTTCTTAATAGGAATGCTATTGACGATCATTTCACCAAATTCCATAAGTCATAGCATCAATATTTATTTAGGAATTAAGTATTTTTCTTTCCTAAGTGTGGATTATTCCACTTTAAAAATGTTAAAAATATCATAGTATCAAATTAACAAGATTGGCCATTTTTTTCTCCTAAAAAATTACTTTTACTATACAAAGATATTCTTGGTACGGAGCACAAGTAGAAGTCTAGAAGTAGAATATTATAACTTGTTAAAAATTTGCAAAGCGGCCAGACTGTTATTGTTGTTATTTTTTAAATTTTTTATTTGGGTTCTTCTCAACAAATTATTATCAATATGATACCCATAACAGAGAACAATTCAATACAGCTTCACGCACACACTGTATCCCGCACACAGCAGGGTCGCCAGAGGGAACCTAGTGTTAAGACATTCCGTTCCCCACTGCTGAATTCTGGAGGCATTGCGTGCTGAGTGGCAGAATTCAACGGCGCGATTTGCCTCGTCACCAGAGCGAAGAAATGGAAATTCAAATAACAATAAAAAATAACCATTTACGTCACCCGAAGTAAACGTGTATGTCATAATATTTAATTGCAAAATTTGACTCGAACAATAACACTACAACTTAATAATTATGGCATTTAACAATAACTTAAACGTTGCTTAAACTACGTATAGTGCTAAATTATATACACAATATTAAGAAGTCATGTCCGAGCAAACAAATAAGATAAATAAGACGAAAAATGTGTAAATATTAATTTATATTTTTACAGTGACTAATCTTTAGCTTATGATATAGTTACATTACATACAAATTCGTCATTTAAAATAACCGTCATAAATTTAAAAATAAGAAATTATTGCACGTGCGCTTTAGAGTACTTAGACTATTATAGCTTTTGTATTTACAGAACTATAAGAGATATCTATGATCTATTATAATATATATTATAGATAATAAAAATCAAATTAACAAGAGACCGGTCGAAGTTGATATACGAATATGAATATAAATAATAAAATCATATAAGTTATGAGATCAAATAGTTAAGTATTATTTGTAAATTTCTTGCGATAACAGTTATATTGTTTAAACATTTTGTTTTTAAATAAAATCTATTGGAATATGTAAGTAAATGTATAAAATTAATAGTAACTTCAAAGAAAATTAAATACATACATCTATATATTATATATTTCAGCTAAATCTATTAATTACTTTATCGTTACTGCAGTTTTAGAAAAAAAGCTTATTGCTTTCAACACGTATTTTGATATTTACATTATTCATCATGCACTAAACAATCTTCACTACAATCATAACAGAGTCACCTTAGTCACATATCAGTTGCTGTTACTAACTTTATTGTGTACTTGTAATTTAAAAAATGCTAAGTTTAATACTAAATATACTGCTTCATATAATAATAAAAAAAAAATCAAAAATGTACATAGACTTGACTAGAATTATGTATTTACAATGTATTCATAATACTTTAAAATTGTGATGAGACTAGAATTAAAAATGTCAATGTAAAATCATTACACCAAATCGTCGTAGTTCTCGTTGAAAGTTTGATCCATTGGGTCACTGTCGAAGGGTGTAGTTTCCTTTTGGCAGGAATCCTTCTGCGCGAGTAGTCGATCACACGCGTTGAGACGCCCATGTAAGACCTCATACACGCGGGTCATGGAGGCAACTTTTTCTTTGTTGGATGGATCTGTTTCTATCGCAAAAAGCCTCGAATCTAATAATTTTATCGCTGCCACGATGTAATTTCTCAATGTTTTTGTTTTGTGTTCACTGCTAATTCTTTCCAGAAATGCGCATACTTGTCGTTCCCCACAGAGTAACACGTCGACATCGTAGGCGAGAGGTGAGTGTTGGCGATGTAGATATGCGATCAAGCGCTTAGCATATCGGCGATATGTACGGTAGACTTTTCTCTTACGCGTTCCAAGCGTTCTTCCCATAGTCATTGACTTTTTCATATCATCAATGACAGCTTTGTATCCAGCGTCAATTTTGGAATCAAAGATATCTCGCAAGCGCGTTTCTACAGGCTGAAGTTCGTAAGGCGCAGGTGACGGTGGTAATGATGGAGAAGAAGGTGGAGGTGACGGTGGGAGAGAATTACGAGGCGTTTCTTCCTCGCTTGACTCGCTCGAGACTCGGTTTTCAGCTGGGTTCGTCTCTGGTATAGAATAAGGACGTGTGCGAGCACGTGATCTTTGTACTCGAGCTGGACGAGGGGCAGTTCTCGCATTGTATGCTGTTAAAACATTTGCATCTTGTTCTGTTAAAGGGCGCGCTCGCTGAGTAGCCGCTAGTGGTATAATCCTTATTTTCACTAAAGAATAACTTTGATGAATTTTTGCCCGAATTCTTGGATCATCATAATCTTCGCCCCAGAGATCTCGTATAGCCGACTCTTTTAAAAATCTAACTTGGCAGAGTTCCCCATTGAAAAATCTTTTTCGTTGCTGTTCATTGAGGGCATCTCGTTCTGCCCCAGTCAAGCCATGAATCTTAGTCAAGTGATCCGGAAGTTTTCCATACGTAAATCGTGCACAATCTTCTATGGGACATGGTATGTTCGCGTGATTTTGTTTCTTAGTCCGAGCGCCGGCTGGAGCTGGCCGCGTACTCATTTCGTATCGTTAATCTGTAACAACATATAAATATAAGTGAACTACTAATAAATATATATAATAAAATATGTTATATTCGCAGGAGCACAAAGTGTGACTGTAAAACCGACTGGTTGTGGGTTCGATTCCCACTCGAGGAGATGAAATATTTACTTAAATTTATATTTCCATTTCTTCGCTCTGGTGGCACTCAACGCCGTGCTCGACCTCGACAGGTCGAGCACGGCGTTGAGTTGTGCCACTCAACACGTAATGCCTCCAGAATTCTGCAGAAAGTGAGGGATGGAGTCTCTTAATATTAGGTTCCTTCTGCCTATCCTGCAGTGAGCGGGATACAGCGTGAAGCTGATTTATAAAATATATTCGATGAACTATCTATCGAATCATGTAAACGATTAAGCATTTTTTTCTATTTCGACAATTGAATCGAATAGAAATGAAGGTCCGTTAATTTATTTAGAGTATGTTTATCAACGAGGGTGGCTGTCCGAGTATAATAATTGTGTTGACGGAGGCCGGAGGCTGTTTACGAAGTACCTTCGTCCGTTTAATTTATTGAAAACAATGCCTCCTTCGAAGGACGTCACATCTTGCTCTTAATGTAAATTATCTTATTTAGTGAAATCATCTTTTGATTCTTTATCTAAAACTATTATTGTGAATAAAATTATAATATAAGTTTAACGATAAAACTTACATACTCGTATATGTTAAGTATAGCGTAACATACAAAGTTTTAAATAATATGAACAAATTTATGTTCTCGAGATTTTTTTTGTAATAGTAACCAATAAAATAAACCGTCCCCATCAACTTTTCTTAAGAATAGCTAAAATTGCTAGTACTTAAGAACTTTTGAGTTTTAAAATAAAATATATTTTTTTTAAATACTGTACTCAGATAGCATAACTAACATATAGAACAATTAACATTAGGTACAAAAATAATTAAATTTCTGCCTTTTCTCACATAGAAATAAAGACAATATTTTTATATTTCAGAAACAAAATACAAATTACGATGAAAGTAAATAGTATTTGGGCTATAATAAACACAACCTAAAACAATATCGTCTATAGAAATAGGTACAACAATTAAGTTGCTACAATAATATTTCCGCAGCCCCACGACGACTAATATAACGGCCAGTGGAGTCTGATTGAACTAATATTTATTTTGGAAATTAGCTCGTACCGACCGTCTTAGCCCGAGCCCATTCGCCGCGAAATTATAAATAATCTAAATTAAACGTCTCTCTTGGGGCGACTCCGCGATGTCTTGGTATTGTTTAATATTCTTCAATTAATAATTTTGATTGGCTTTGGAATATTAGCTTGGTATATATTTTGTTATTATTAGAAAATATATGCTATGTTTATTGTATGTATTCTTATTTAATATTTATTTTAATTTTCAATTGTGATCGCCATTGACGATAAATATTTGATGTCTCTATGAACTAATAGGTCGGGGCAAAAGTACTTTCGTATTTTGAATGTATTATTAGTAATCAAACCTCTTTGGCTGTACTGAATATAACTGGCTGGTTTTAATACCATTAAATGTGACATTCTTAAGATGCAATAAATAAAAAAAAAACTAGTTCCCGCCGCATTTTTCAATTGTTTTTCAGCAAGCAAAATTAACGTATGTGACGAAAAAATTCGATACATTTTAAAGTTTTATTACAAAAAACGTAAATATACGACGAACGCCGCGAATAAAATTTGTGCGGTTTACGGACCTAATGTGGTATCATTAAGAGTCTCACAAATTTTAGTGTGAAAGATGAGGTTCGCTCTGGACCCTGTCACAGATAAAATCAGTGCCATCTTTGAGAAAATGGAGCAAGATCGACATATTAGTAGCTACAACATTGCTGAAGAACTGGATGTTGATCATAAAACAGTTTCACGTCAATTACGAAAGTCTGGGTACAAGAAAAAACTTGATATTTGGGTACCACATGATATCACTGAGAGAAACCTAATGCAACTTGTTTGTATTTGCGATTCTTTGTTAAAATGTAACAATTCAGAACCATTTATTGGTTTGGTTCTTTAATTATGGCGTTTCGAGCGTGCCAGTTGAGCACATATCACTTCGCCAATGTCACGTTGTATGGAGAAGACACGTAGGAGGTTGTACGGTAAAAAAAAGAGATAATCACATAATAGGAGAATGCATGTAAAAAAAAAAAGAATCCTGTTAGAAATTGCCTTCAAACCATTTATTAAACAGTTGATTACGGATGATGAAAAGATATTTTATTTTTTATATAACTGATATATTATATAAATTTTATAAGTATATGGAGATAAATGCGTACTTTTAGTATACTTACTGCAAATTTTCTACTGTAATAATTATCGATCGATAATAATTATTTAGATAAAAAATTGCATTATAATAATATGGAAGTAAATTCGATTTAAACTCGAGAATCATGGTTACGGCTTAAAAACTAGCCAATTAGTAAATATTGGAAATCAAGACACGCGCCAGCGTCTCCAACCAAGTTAAAAACTGGAAACGTGCAGTATTGCAGGAACCTTTGTAAGTTACTTTTGAACTCTTCATAACTAGGAACTTATTAAATCAACATGCATGAAATTTAGCATATTTATTGGCTTGTAAGGTATATAAAATTTTTACAATTTTACTCAAACGGCTATTGACATATTAACGTTAAAGTTAGATCAAAGAATGGTAAGGGATTTTAATTATAAAATAGTAATGATTAGAAATTATATTTTCTTTACAAAAAGTGATAATATTCCATCAACAACATAAATGTGAAATGAGAGCCAAGTTAAATTTTCAGTAATGAATCGTCCGGCTTCAGTCACAAAAAAATCGGAGATCTATATGGGTGCCGAGTTTTGTGACTGTGTGTTGACTATTTTTTATCACAAGGCACCAAACCAAAAACCTAGTAATATAAGTCCAGTACAAGCTGAAAGGATAACAACTTTCAAATATAATGAGGACTCTATGTAAAAAAATATCGAGTGACATTTAGAGCTTTAATTATATTTCGAGTGAACACAAAACTCGGCGCCGATATAGATCTTTCATTATTTTGTCGATGAATTTGAGAACGACACATTATTGAACATTTAATTTTGCTCTCATTTTACATTAATGTTTATGGATGGCATTGGTATTTACTTCTCACAATTGCTGCAACTATCACAATTACAGTAAAAAGCCACAAAATTCTATGACTTTTATTTGTCAATTGAAATTTTCCACCATACTAAATAACTTTTGCCAATATGTGTGGTATACAATTTAGCTGGATGTTTGTAGATCTTCATCAAATATACCAACCAGATCTTAAATTTTAAATTAGCAAAGAGAAATAAGTGACACGCTCACCCATTATTTGGAAAGGTGTCATTTCATATAATAATTATTTTAAGTTTATCTGGACCACTACGTTTCTTTATTATAAGTTCCAGCTCTCTATTTTTAATACACTAATAATGAAAATACAATGCTCATCTTGATGAAAACATGGAAAATGTTTATTTTGTACATAAGATAATTTTTGTTAAGACAGCATTTTATAATTTTTTACATTTTAGCAACAAAATGTTAAAATCTACTATTCCGATGCCGATCGGGAGATGTCCATGTACAAACAGGCAAATAGTAGACAAAAAAACAGATTCATTTTCAAAACAAAAATTCTAAATATTTTTCCAATACCTCAAAAAAGAATTTAAAGAGTTATTTTCATTGTCATTTTGTATAATTCATTTAAAACTAATTGTGGTTTTAATTCGCGACATTGATGCCGTCCAAACGCTCCAACTATTTAAAATAATGCTCACATCATAAAGTCAAATTAATACAATTATAGCATAATTTAATATTAGCATATATAAATACACACACATATTTTTGAAGTATAACAAACACAGCTTCTTGCGTCATAATATATTTTAATAATATTTCACTCAAATAGAAAATTTATATTATTACAAGAGATTAAAAGCAACAGAATATTTACGATAACTTTTAAAACTGTACACAGTAATCTGATAAATAATATATAAGTAGGAGTTTTCTTTGGCTACAGAATTAACAGGTAAGAATGTAAAATCTGCACGTCGCGACGGCCGTCACAGAGATATGACAAGAACGACACGTAAATTAGCGCCAAGTTTTCATAAAGCTCCCCTTGTGAGTGGAAGTAGCGCGGCTTGAATAAATAACTAATTTGCATATTTAATACAGATATCGTGGCAGATTCAATTGTTCAAATCTTGAATTATTAATCCAGGCCGCGGTTAGCTTATTACCCTCTGGCTGGTAATCAAATATTCAGATCAGCTTTTCTTTAATTAGCTCAGTGACGCTATGAATTTTTTTGTAACTTATTTTGTGATATAAAATGCACTTCGTTACTGGAGACATCTTTTTTATTTTAGGTTTTTAGGGTTCCGTACCTTTTTAAGGAAAAAAGGAACCCTTATAAGATCACTTTGTTGTCCGTTGGTCTGTCTCTCTGTCTGTCAAGACCCTTTACCTCAGAAACGCTTGAAAATATCTATATATATATATATATATACTTAGATCCCATGATTTTCTACTAAAAAAAATATTTCTATGTTTACTATAGCTATGGCCGTTTATATCGTAAAAAACACGTATTTAGACACTATCATACCTTGATCATAATTCATAGGATATTTTCACTTGACCTAGAATTATGAAATTTAGCATCTAGCATCTGCAGATAGTACTAGTTCAAGAAAAAAATTAGAAACTATACTCGTACATTTGTGGTTAAATCCTAAAAATTGATAGACTTAAATAACATAAAAAGCGTATTTCGACACTATAAACGAAATCAAAATTAATATGGTAATTCCAGTTAACCTAGAATTATAAAATTTGGCAGCTAGCATCTATAGGTAGTACCAGTACAGGAAAAAATCAGAAAACTCTACATTTGTGGTTAAATCTTGAAAAAATAATAGCCTTAAAAAGGGGGCACAATTTAGTATTAAAGCCGCTAGTTCAAGTGAGGTACCAATTCAAAAGGCTGTGGCTAAGCTAAGCCTGAATGTCAGAGAAAGCTCAAGACTTCCAATTTTGTACGGAACTCTCGGTGGGCGAGCCCGACTCGCCCTTGTTCGGTTTTTTAAATTCACACGATTTCGCTAGGTGGTTGTTTTTTGTCACAAAATGCATTATTGTGACTTATTTATAAGTGATACATTGAATTAAACTTTTTGGGACATTTTGTTTTCATAATAATTAATGCACAATCGCAAATTTTATTGTACGTTAAATGGTTTTTTATTTAATTGATTAAATGTATGTTGCAAATAACATAATTTATGATAAAAGTCCTAAGCATTTAAGATATGAATGTGTTTCAATTAAATGCTTATTATAACAAATAAAATATCCTTTTTTTATCAGCTTCACGCTGTATCCGCACACAGCAGGGTAGGCAGAGGGAAGACCTAGTGTTAAGACACTCCGTTCCCGTCTTTCCGCCGAGTTCTGGAGGCATTGCGTGTTCAGTGGCGGAACTCAACGTCGCGCTGTGCCTCGATACCAGAGCGAATATAAATGTAAATAAATACTTCATTTCCTCAAGTGGGGATCAAACCCAGAACCACTCGATTCGGAAATATACTTCTATAAAAAAAATCGATACATTGGTTAAATTTCAATGATTTTAAGTAATTGAAATGTTCTATAAGTTTTGTATGTATGAATGTTTTACCAAAAAGTGAGCGTGGGATACAGCCGTAATGAAATTAAATTAGAAAGAAATTTGATAAGGTCAGATTTGATGTTTTATGTAAAGCAATCAGATATATTAGGTAATTAGTTTAGTATTTAAATATAGGCTGCACATCTTTCAATATTATGCTATAGTCTATGTATTTCGACTATATTGTAGAAAAATTGCAAAAAAAATTTAAATATTTAATGCGTTCCCATAGTAATTTTCATATTATTAATTCTTTTCAACTATTCGAAAAATTTAAAACTCTCGCATAACAGACGCACTTCACGCATTTCGACCAACGCTTACTGCGTAGCCTTGCCACCCTTCCCTGTAAATAGTAAACAAGGGGACGTAAACAGGGGTGCATTTGATATGCAACCAAAACAATACGCATTGACGTATCTGAAATAGTAATTTTCTTTGTCTAAGAAGAACTATACGTATGTACGTACGTTTTTTCAAAATATACCT
Source organism: Heliconius hermathena (assembly GCA_013403705.1). Lineage (NCBI taxonomy): Eukaryota > Metazoa > Arthropoda > Insecta > Lepidoptera > Nymphalidae > Heliconius > Heliconius hermathena. The sequence goes on from JAAIXJ010000269.1 coordinate 128,216, forward strand.
AAATTATGTTAATTAAAATAATTATTATATAGAAAATAGAATGTACAGATCATGTGGTGAATCGATAGGATCTTTTGTATTACTTTTTTTAATTGTATTATATTATTTTGACTGTAGACAGAAATACTAAGTATTAAATACCCTTTCGTCTTATATTTTCATCATTAAAAATAATTAATCGGCCGCGTTCATGCAATTTTTATTCATATAATTTGTATTTTGTTTAAATATCAATTAAAAATGGAGATTTCAATTTGTAACACGCATCAGTATACATACAAAACTTATTTATTACGGATATTTTTTATCTTTATGTACATATCTTTTGTATTTTACGAGGTTGGCAGAGAAACTTTTTAGGCAAAATATTTAAAATATTAATATTTATTTATAGGAGTGTAAATTGAATCTAGGACCATCTTTATATCGCATTGCATTAAGAACATGTCGCAACTGTGCCATTGTAGAAACTCACTGTTGGCATTCTCGCAATAAACGGCGCGCTTTCCAAAACATACTAAATATGGGGGAGCTATCGGGGTGATGCATTAAACACTTTAGAATTTTGCAATACCAAAATACTTAAACTTTTGGGATGGGATTAAAATATTGACATTGTTATTTTCACCTGTGTATAACAATATTTTTTGTATATTTGTAAATATAATTCATGACGTTGTCAGTTGGTATCGTATTGGCACCAGAAACCGACAAGCACTATCAAAAATATGAATATGCAACAAGATTCATAAGTTTTCGACACCAAACTATACGCTTATGAACTTCCTATTGATATCTAGCATAATTTTACTTTCGTCTTCAATTTAATTTGAAGGAGAATTGAAAATTATGTAGAGCGAGTGCCGTCATGAAGAAGAAATACTGACATTCAGTATTTCTTTAGCTACTTCTTTATAGATTAAGCTGAAACTATTGCTCAATATTTTACTTAAGATTAAGAATTAGTATTGATAATTCAATTTTATTTTGAATAATCATACAAATCATTAAGAAAGTCAATAACTGGTTTCTCTAAACTGCTTTTCTCCATTTATGATAGATATCGATAACAATTACTTATATCTTTATATTCCTTTTTTTTCTGATTAATTTTCAAATCTTAAAGAAAAAAACTATCCTTTATAATAAATGGGCATTGAGACGTCCTCAAGAAACAAAGAAAAGGTTATGGTAGCAACCAAAAAAAATCCTTTTTGGAATTCCTTAATTGACTTTTTAGTATTTACTTCTTAGTATTTTTTTCATTTTTTTTTCATTTGAAATGAAAAATAAATACACAACATTATTTTCTCTTTTATTTTATTTTGTATTCTCCTAATTTGATTAATATTATTTTTATGCAATTTGAACATATTTTTAATCATATTGTAACCTAAAAAAAAATATATTCTTTTTTCTCACAGCTTTTATTTTTAACATTATTATTTTTTGACATCCATGTTAAGCTACCATTACTACCTACCACTTCCTCAAGGTTCGAATTAATGGTGCCGGCACGGTTACTACAGTTTTATTTATTGTATTTTTTATATAAATATATACACATATATATATATATATATATATATATTACATATTCTGAATTTCTGTGTTAACAATAGTTCAAGTTTGTAAAATATACGGTATTAATATAGACAAAAATTACTTCCGTAGTATATTTTGCATTGAAATACAATATTATAATTAATAGTCGAGTGGTAGTGGAGGTGTCGAGGCAAGGAGTGGCGTTGAGTTCCGCCACTCAACACGCAAAGCCTCCAGAATTCGAAATTCGAAAAAGTGTGATGTGTCTTAACACTAGAATTCCTCTCCCTACTCTGTTGTGTGTCGGATACAGCGTGGTGAACCTGACTAATTTATCCATTTCTATTTAAAAATTGAATTAATATTTTTCCATTATATAAATCAATAGATATTACAAAAAAAAATAAAAAAATACACGATAGAGCCTACCAGTACAATATTATATAAATACAGTATTTATATTTAAAATTTAAATATTTATATTTAAAATTTAAATATTGCCGGGTATCGCAATATTGAAAAATCAAATCTAATTTAAAAATACATTAAAATAAAATAATTTAATCAACTATCCTATTTTTATTTTTCATTGAAAGTGAATACAACTGAAGAGAGTACAACATACAACCATTATTATGGGTTCCATATTAATTATATTATTATTATAAATATGTTATTCTTGAACTTTTACGTTTGAGTTATATCACTAATAGTAATAAGTATATCTTTGCATTTCAGAATATTATTATACTATAATTTTTTCATATTATATTTTGGAAATTGTTTTTTTATATTTTTTATTTTTATACTTTTTCACACAATCATGTTTTATTTTTATTTTGTAAAATTTTGTTTATAAGTATATGCAATAAAGAGATTCATCTATCAATCTAACTTTGCTATAAATATACATATTTTAGTATAAATGTTAATCAAACACTAAGAGATTTTAACATAAATATTGAAAAATAAAGTAAATAATAAGTAAATAAAAAAAATATATAAAATATAATCAACATTTTATAATACAGGTTATGTGAAAATAAAACTACATATTCCCGCTATTAAACCTACCTTTGCTTCGAAGGCAACTTCCCAAATGTTGGTTGTTTACGAATCTAAACACGTTGTTGTTGTTTATTGTGTACTTAGAAGACCGAACCGAACGTGCTCTCTCCTACACTGCCGGCGCTTAACTGACGTTACGTAATACATCCTGTCGAATTCCTTTTCATCCCTCACTGCCATGCATTTTCTCACATACTTGTCCAAAATATATTGAGCTTCTTCCCTCCTCCTATCTTGTTCTATTTCAGGATTTAACAGGGTATAAGCTTACAACGGTAAAGTTCTTTTATAAATGGTTCTCAGGCTGCTGGTTTAATTTTTCACGTAGTAGCGGCAAACTTTGTGCTACGCTGTACGAAAGCCCCGCCTCGATTTTTACGTTAGATTCATTTCGTAGACCGTCGTAGCACTTGTGACTACTTAGTACTTATTAAAAATTTTATATACTTTATTTTGTGTATTGAATTAGTATTGATTTACTATAACAGGTTTTATTTATATTATTTTTATTTAGATAAATGTCATTAAGCGTTTGGTGGGTTTAGGTTTTTTTTCTTTTTCTCTATTTTAAATGCTTGAGTTTTGGGTAGGTACACTACACTTAATTTATTGGTATTTTCAAATACGTAGTTTTATGTAAAACAAAGAAAAACGACTATGATAGTTTCATTATGGATTGTTTAGGGACTAAATAGTTTTGATAAAGATTGATATCTTATAATAAAACAAATACAAATTGGTCAGTTAAGATATATTGCTTAATAATTACAACTATTACCACATTTAAAGCAAATCACATCATAAAATGCATTTCACAAACCATTCATTTTTATTAGTGTCTAAAGATAATAAAAGAACCTATAGAACGTGGATATAAATGTATATTATTTTTAATATCTGTATAGATAGATTGACACGCCCTGTGCGTAGGCGTGGTCAAAATTTGACACGCCTACCACACCTCCTTCATAGCTTAAGGCATGGACTCTTGAAAGAGACGATTTCGTGTAACACGTCTAATTTTAGAATACCATTTGAATAAATGGAATTTGGGTGAAAAATTGGTATTTTAAAATGGCCGTGTTCTATAGGATATGGCGATTCGCTTATTGATCGGCTCAACTTTCTAGACGATTGATTGGTACCTAGTGAAGCATATGTTTTAAGAAGTATACTTTTAAGTAACAATTGTTACTGAGACGTTGATTCAGTTACATTTTATAATTGTCAAAAAATTTTTTAAAGTATAAAATTAAATATTATTTACAGTGAATAGTGTTTTAGTGTTAAATCGTCTTTGAAATATTTAACAAAATCTGAGGTTTGAATGATTGATATATCGAGGCTGGCCTTGGCGCAGAGATACAAGCGTGTGACTGTGAACGGCACAAGTTATGGATTTGATTCCCACTCGAGGAATTGAAATGTTTGATATTTTCATTTCTTCGCTCTGGTGTTGAGACAAAGCGCGGCGTTGAGTTCCTCCGATCAACATGCAATGTCTCCAGAATGCGTCGGATAATGGGGAACCGAATGTCTTAACAGGTCAGGTCCCCCTACCTACCCTGCTGTGTGCTGGATACAGCGTGAAGGTAAAAAATATGTATATTGTATACACTTAATAATATAAATATGTATATAGTTGCACTTGTCATCATGTAAAATATGTATTTCCTAATACAAATTGTGTATAAAGAAACATTTAATGCATAAATATTTAAGTTCTTAACGAAGTATCCATTGAAAATTCTTTAAAAGAATATAATTAATTATAATATAGTTGAACATTTTTAAAAGCAGTATTATAATACTGCTTTTAAAAATGATATAATAATAAAAAAATATAATATTAATTTAATAAATAATTTCGCTTTGATTAAACACTTGTTGTTTAACATAACATAAATTTAATGACTTCATAATTCACTCATTTTATATAATAGAAAATTTAATTTATACCCAAGCACAATTCCTCAGGCAGATTTTTTGTAAGAAAAAAAAATTAAAGAATATTTTTAACATTTTTAAAGTGTTATTCCACACTTAGGTAAGATATATCCATCGTTTTCTAAATAAGTAAAGAAAGGATATTTTTAGATCATTTTAGTAGTATTTTTTTAATATGTAATTTAATTATATTTTTTAGCGTTGTAAAAGTGCATATTATATTTTTTTTAAGCGAAGCGAATAAACTTTGTATCTTTTTTACGAATATTTGATATTTGGCACAGTATATTTTATATATAAAAATATTTTATACCTTAAAATTTACTACAAATTAATTACAATAAACTTTTCTGAAACAAAAAAATATGATACTCATCATAACTTATTTATTTATGAATATAAAAAAAATATTATGCTACGGTTTTTACTGCATAAAAAATATGCTATATCGCTTATATATTTAAATTAGGCAGGTGGCACATGCAGAGAGCTCGTTGTGTTTCTTGCTTTTTCGGACATATTAGTTTGGGACCAAAAATATCAGAAAATCTATTTGTTACATAAAAATTATATTAATATTAGTATATATTTAATATTTTACAAATCCATTCATAATTCTATACGACAGTGAATTATTATTTATTAATATTATATTTTGATAAGACACAAGTCCGGCGCGTTCCACCACTCAATACGCAATGCCTCCAAAGTCCGGCGGAAAGTTGGGAACGGAGTGTCTTAACACTAGGTTTCTGCCATTCAATTAATGATATAAATAAAACACACTCTATTATATGTTTGATTAATGGCAACACGTTTTATACGTGTCAATTCGTTCTCTAGTATGTATAAATACTTGATTTTTATGATAGCCAAACAAATCTGAGCTGAATACTTCAGGTATGTCATTTGTTGTTGTGCCTAATATCTGAATTTTAAAATATAGTACATTATTCTTTGCATATGTATATAGTTTGTTAAGTTTTTAAGAAGTTCACTTATCCAATGTACCGTACATTGGTTATTGTTATGTTATATTTTTCCAACTGTACAAGAAATGCATAGAACTTTAATCAAATCTTAATTATTTATGGTAAGCATTTCAAAATTCTGTTTTCCAAACTCACTAGGTGACTCTACAATCATTAATCAGCCAATAAGATGCGGGGCCCCGTTAAAAATATAGCGAACTTAGACATCAAAATAACAGGAGAAGCTTAACATAGACATATTTTAAAGAAAATATAAAATAAATTTATTTTCACGTTGATGGTTAAAAAGACAAAAAAGCTTTATATAACTTATTTTGAATATACCTATGTCTTGTTACCAGAGGGAAGGAATGATAATATTAACTTCTTCATTGCCCCTAGTGTTAAACAAACCCACAACTGTCGCGTTTACAGTAACACACTTATGTCACCGTGTCAAAACGGCCTGAAAATATTTTTTACTCAAATAGAGTTTTGCAATAATTTTTGAATCGTTAAATAAACATAAGGCTGCTACCAGTTCGGAAGGCAGTTCTGTTAAGAAGAATCGGCTAGAAACTCAACAACAGCTTTTTTAATAGTCGTAGAGGTTCCATACATTTTTTTTTCTGTAAATATTCCTGAAAAATGTGAATAGGCTTTACTTGTCAATATTGTTTTTACGTTACTTTGAATATTTGTAGTGGCAAGCTTAGAATAGATTTAGCATTGTTATAATCACTTGCCGATAGTCCTCGTCCTGTCTTATCCTTATAAATGTAGCCTAAATTTGACATAATGATGATAAAAATATGATGTCGAGCTCCCCTCCGGATATCCGATGGATATTGTGTGCTCCGGCGTGGGCGTCACAATAAGACGCTTATGATAAATTTGTACCGGCAAATGCCTCTTGATTAATAATCTTATGGTATCCAAAAAATCTATTTAGGCCTTTTCATCATCACGTAAGGTGCTACAGCCGTGACTGAGTATTGGCTGGGTCCAGAACATTTTTCCAGTTGTAAAATTAATAATTCGGTTCGAAAAATATTCTTTTCCTTTCGCAATCGGGTTAACTACAAATGAGTAGGTGATTAACCAACCCCTGAGTCCTAACTCCATGGAGGGGCTGCCACCTTGACCACTGGACATCCGTTTTGTAACGGATTGCGTCCTTATTACAGGAACCTAGTGGACAGGTTTTAAGGCACCTGTCTGACTCTCTTTTTGCACTTTGCCTTTGGCACTTGCTTTTTTAATAGGCCTTTCCATGAATTCATTATAACAATTAAAAAATATATTATGATAAACTCACGCATTCATTAATAATATCGGATTGTCTACAATGTTTGTGGGTTTTTCAATCTGACTTCAGAAGAATGTTGTTTGTACTAAAATAGCTTAGGTTTTTTTATGTTTGTCATAAACAACCAATGTACGAGTATATACATAAAAAAATAACCAAAATTTTCTAAATAGAAATGTGAAATCTAGGAATATTTTTCTCAAATGATTTTTAATAACTTAAAATATTTTCAATATTTAAACTTGCGTAAAACGATTTTTTAAGTAAATAAAAGCTTTTAAATTAATAATATTCTCGATAAACATTGATTTTTCATGCATTGAGCAGCGTAAATCATAGAGCGGCGTGCATAATAACATAATAAAATAGGGTTCCGATACTTTGTTTATTGTTTTGATGAGTTCGCAGATTTTCCCCCAGTGATGAAGGGAACGGTGCACCCGCATATGGCTAAGGAAAATATCAAAGGAATCTTTATTTTTATCTTGTGATTTTGTTACACGCCTAGGTATAAATAGGTACAGTTTAGAAACCACAGCACTCACCATACACACGATTTACTTTGCATAAATATTGAGAGTCAAGTATAAGCCTACACTTATAAAGATGAAGACATGTTATATTAGATAGAACATATTAGTAGTATTTGATTTGACGCAGAACAGTTTTGCTTGATCTTGCCATAAATGCCTTTACCATTCATTATTTATCATTGAAATTTAGTAGCAAAACTTGGAGACATTGCTTGTGTTGAGTAGTGATAGTCAACGGCGTGCTTTGCGCTGTTCCATAGCGCTGTGCCTTAATTATCAATATCTTTTATTTCCAGATGTTCAATTTTATTGTGTCACTGAAAAATTTCAGTTATGTTCAATAAAACATTATTGAATGTGAAATTATTAATTTTGTTAAGGATGCATTTAATTATTTCTTATAATTTAGCTGGACCACATTAGGTGCGCCAGTCTGGAAAAACTATTTACATTATTTTAATTATACATAAATTATTATAATAAAAATATAAGTAGATATAAATAATAAATATAATAATAAATAAATAGGTAAATAGAGATTTAAAGAATTGTTAAGAAATCATTTTTGTCAATTTTTAATCAAACATTTTACGGATAGAGAGACGCAAAGAATACCTCAACTAATTTATAAAACTTTCCCGTACAAAGGCTTTAAGTAATTGATCAGATAAATAGTAAACTATCGTGATTCGTTGCAATTTGAACGCTTTTGTTTGGTCATCGGTACGATTAAGTTCGTGCATTTTTAATATGTCTCATCGTGGAGAAACAACAGGCGGGTGTTTTTCACTTCGTTTTTCGGAATTCCACTTGATTGTCGACTGAATAATAGATAGAAACGCTGAATGTAGTTCGAGGCACTGATTTTTCAATTACATCACAATGCGCACAGCCATGTTTGTGATCGCGATAAAAGGAAAAAGCATTTTATTTCACGACTGAAACTTTATTTGGACAAGCGCAGAATTTACCTTTTGTCATCTCAACGTTATTTTTAATAGCTTATCAATTTTCAAATTAAATATTACATAGGTATTTAAATATTCCATCACGTTAAGATAACGTAAGCGAAATTTTGCGATTTCAAAAAATTATAATATAAATATTTATTTAAGTATAATACACAGCGTCTAACATTCCTGAAAAAAAATGAACCTCAACAGGATAATAATAACACAAGAACTATTTAAAACTGTTGATTAGCTGATAATAATGAAAAAGTTAAAAAAAGTACGGACCACGTGTCTGTAGTGTTTAGTTAAAATTAAAAAAAAAACACACACAAGAACTAAAATCACAATAAATTGATATATGGTAGAGTGTGTATGAGTTCACCTGTGAAGTAAAATAAAAACAACTACTACACTGCCGTAATTACTTTTTAGTAGTGCTTATTACAACAACATCAAGGAAACCGGACCTACCATCTCATGACCAGAGAAAACGAAACAAACGCTTGCAGAGGCACAATTATACAAGACATTTTTATCAAGATTACATGGAATGAAACTGATAGGACCAATTGTGGCGCAGGGGACAAGCGTGCGACTGTAAAAGTGACAGGTTGTGGGCTCCATTCTCACTCGAGGGAATCAGATATTTAATATTTTCATTTCTTTGCTCTGGTAACGAAGCAAGGCGTTAAGTTCCGCTGCTCTACACGCAATGCCTCTAGATATCGGTGGAAAGTGAGAAGCGAGAGTGTTTCAATGGGAACAGAGTATCTTAATACTAGGTTCCTAGGATCCCTCTGGCCACCTTGCTATGGGCAGGACACAGCGTAAAGCTAAAGAAATCGAAATAGTAGTAGATTTTGAGGAATCTGGCGGATACAATATAATATATTATGTGTGTCGTAACGAAACAAACAATACGCCCCGCAATTAATGGGGCTTAGTGTGTCTATGACTTATTTATAACTACGGAGATGATATGGTCTAAAGTACATATGATCAACAGTGTAGTCAGAGGAAACGTAGTGTTAAGACACTTTGTTTCCATTAAAACTGCCGTTCACCACTTTTCGGAGAAAAAATAAATTAGAAAATTCTGGAGGCATTGCTTGTTGAATGGCGGAACTCAACACACTTTTGCCTCACGTTTTTTTGTTTAAAAAAAAATAATTTAAAATATAATGCTTACAATGACATTACTCAAAGTATTGTCCATCATTAGAGACCACTTTCTCCCATCTCTCTGGTAGCAATTGAATCCCCCGTCGGAAAAACGACTCATCTTTCGAGGCAATCCAGGAATCAAGCCATTTTTCGGCTTCTTCAAAAGAATGGAAGCGCTGCTCGCTTAAACCGTGCGCCATCGACCGAAACAAGTGGTAATCGGAGGGGGCTATGTCCGGTGAATACGGCGGGTGGGGTAGAACTTCCCATTGAAGTGTTTCCAGGTAAGTTTTGACTGGTTTTGCCACATGTGGCCGAGCATTATCATGTAATAAAATCACTTTGTCGTGTCTCTGCTCGTATAGTGGCCGCTTTTCTTTCAGAGCGCGACTCAAACGCATCAACTGAAGTCGATAGCGAGCTCCCGTGATAGTTTCATTAGGTTTAAGCAGCTCATAATAAATTACGCCCTGCTGATCCCACCAAATGCAGAGAAGAAGCTTAGAACCATGGATATTTGGTTTTGGCGACGATGTTGATGCGTGACCCGGCATGCCCCACGATTTTTTTCGCTTTGGATTGTCGTAGTGAATCCACTTTTCATCCCCAGTGACGATACGGTGCAGAAAACCTTTTCTCTTTTGCCGTTGAAGCAACAATTCACACATGAGAAAACGTCGTTCTACGTCTCTCGGCTTCAACTCATACGGCACCCAATGCCCTTGCTTTTGGATCATTCCTAACGCTTTTAAACGTTTTGAAACTGTTGACGCATCTACTTGTAACGTTTTCCCGAGCTCTACTAACGTCTGACATGGATCTTCTTCAAGCAATGCCTCCAATTCTGTCTTCAAATTTTGTCGGTGCTCCAGAACGCTCTTTGTCTTCAAGGTCAAAATCATTACTTTTGAAGCGCCTAAACCAGTCTCTGCACGTTGTATTCGACAAAGCATTGTCTCAACGAGAATTCTGTGTGCTTCTGCTGCAGATTTTTTCTGAATAAAGCAGTGCAATAAAATTCCCCGCAAAAACACTTTATTTGGCACAAAAGTACACATTTTCACAAAGGGAAAATAAATATGTAGTTGACACTGTAGTAAACACTATTCTACTATAATTTGAGGTTACATATAGTACTACTTTGGCGATTCGTTACTGTGCGATTCGTTTCAAAAAAACAGCGAGAACTTATTCAAGGTAAAAGATAAATAGAAATATAAATATAATCCTAATATTATTTATATTTCTACTTATCTCTTTTAAATATGTATTGTATTTTAGTGAAATTAAATATCTTAATATAAAATTTTATCTGCCTAGTGTCTAACTAACTGAATTCGTAAATTACATAAAATACTAAATGTAGTATTCTATACATTATCACGCAGTAGCTACATAAATAAAATAAGCTTATAAACAGTAAATTAACCTTCTTGTTAATATTTAATATATTTTAGCCGATTATTTATCAGAGAAAAGTAAGAACAAAGTCAGTAACAGAGTCCAGAGGGGGAGGCGATGGCCTGTCACGAGAAGTGGCCGTATAAATGAGAGTCGTTTTTTGTCCACAAACTAGCGCTTACCTCGGGCGCCGATAATATCGGATACGTAATGTCCACGCGGATTATTGCGATATAAATTGGTAGCATTGCCCATTTTATTAGCTAGGGTTGGCAGTTAAAGATAGTTTAGAGAATATTATATTATATTTCCTACAGTTCTGCTTGTACTACATATATATTACTTAATTGGTCATATTGTGCAATTTGTGTTCGAAATGCTACATCAATATATGTATATAAGAAGCCATATTAATTCTTTATTTCGATAAATTGTAACATTTGATTACTATTATTAGTGTTAAAGATGATTTTTTACTTTATTTAACTACGAATCCGCCACTCAACACGGAATCAACTTGAGAAATTTGGCGAAAAGAGGAGAACAGAGTGTCTTAACACTAGGTACCCGCTGCCTATTCCGTTATATGGAAGATACAACGTGAAGCTAAAAAAATTTACAAATACATTCTACGTTACATTTTACATACGTTAACAACCCTACCATATGTTCGGCGAATTTTCCGCTTTGACCAGTCACTCCCCAAAGGCACATTAAACGATATTAGGGCTTTATTTTTTATCGTTCGTGAAAAAGAACTATGTTACTTTAGTAGAAGAGACTACTTACTATTTTCTGCATTTAATTCAAAGCTTATTGAATACAAAATATATTTATTACATTTTTTTTTAAATGAAACATCAAGAGAAATTCTTAGATTTCGTATTAACGATTTAAGGACATGAAAAATTGTAACCGTAACTCTTAAAAACCAAACACTTTAAACAATAAAGTCTACTAGTACTGCGTCGAAATTCTTATACAACTAATGTTACCAGAATTGATCGCAGATCGATAAGATAAATAAATTGTTTAAGGTCTTCGTGATTTGTAGCAATTATCACTGCATTGTTTGTTTTGGTGGAATAATGTGTAAAGTGGTATTAAGGAGTTATGTTACATTACTATGGTCATAATATTAAATTATATGTCTATATATGATATAAGTATGCACACAAAAACAATAAGTATCAGTTAGCATATATTTATTATTGTTACATAATAACAAAAATGTCAGTCGTGGTACAGATGGACAAGGCTGTAATCGCGGCAGATTGTGGGTTCAATTTCCACTCGAGCTAACGAAATATTTAATATCTTTATTTCTAACTCTGGTATCAAGGCAAAGCGCGGCGTTGAGTTCCGCTATTCAACACGCAATGCCTCCAGAATTCGGCGAAAAGTGGAGAGCGGAGTGTCTAGTCACTAGGCGTCCTCTGTTTACCCTGCCACATGCAGAATATAGCGTGAAAATGAAAAAATTGATATACATTTAACTTTCAAATACTTTCAGGTGATATCAAAAGTTGCAACAAAAGGCCCCTTAAAAAATCCCATTGTTATCGAGGGTATAATTTATTAGGGCTCGGCTCACGGGGACCTTTTTTATATATCATCGCATTATCCCCACTTGGAGAGTTACAACTTCTTAAAGAAAAATCAAGGGGAAATTAATTTAAGTATTTAAAACTGTCCTGGACACGACCTCGCTGCTTGCTTGTTTTGATAAATGTCATTCTACGGAAACTTAATGAGGTGTTATTTTTTTTATTTATAGTCGTGGTGTCTTTCTGTTATGATTTAAATATTATTTATGTATTAATATTAACTAGAGGAGCTTTTGACTCTTATTATAACAATACGCGTTGTCATAGCAACGTGTTTTATTTATAAAGTACTTTATAAGCATTACTATTTAAAAAAAAATTGCGTTCTGCACTTCTACAACCAATTTCTTCTGCGCAATTTTCTTAAAAAGGGGTCCAAAATTGTTGCTTCTCATATTAATATATAAATTTAAAGCCAAATTATTACAGAAATTTTAATTTTCTCATTTGTTTTACCATAAATAATTACCATATAAAAAAAGCTTTTATTAGAAATAAAATTAAAACTTTACAAAACAGAAATTTAAAAAGGACAAGGGTACCCTGTTCATCCGTTACCGATTAAGCGTGTCCCTAATATTTTTATCTCCTCACATAAATACTACGTAATGAGTCCCAAAAATTCTCGGACCGCTTAAATTTATTCAAGTCGACGAGTGCGTATATTTGATACAATAATATAATATTAAAACCTTCATTAATTATTCTAAAATTTTATTCAATCGTTTTAGTATTGTATGGCTTATATAGATCGTATCTATACATATAATAAAATCGTAACGGATCGGTGTCTGTACTTGGAAGATATTTAAGAAAAATTATTTTATAGTAGGATACAAAATTTTTAAATAGTTAAATAAAATCTTAAATGATCAGTAATCAAGTAACAAAATAATATAGTTAGACCTTTTTGAATCTTGAAGTACCTGAATATTTTTCCAATTTTGGGTACATAAAGAGAACTTTTGTCAAGTTGGCTCTCACTCTCCTTTCTACTTCGTTAATGATAGTAATGTTTGACAGCAATAGGCATTTTAACTTCTAAACATAATTTATTTGAGTTATAGAAATGTATTCTACTCTATATTTGTATATAGAGTACACATCACCTATACCTATATACATATGTACATTTAATTATGTTATCGTTTCTTATATAAGTGAAAATAGTTTTTTTTATTATAATACTTTAGATACTGCAAAAGTATTTTTACTAGAAAAAACAGATATTATTAAACACATTTCCCGGGTGGCACGGACCTCTAATGGACTCATGATAGCGGCTGAGGATCACTGATTTATTGCCTCATGGCTACTCACCGTGAATATTTACGAGAATTTACGTAGTTCTTGCGCGATGATGCCCAAAACCTCTCTCTTTAAGAACAAAATATACTTTTATTTGCAAATAAAAATAAATAAAGAGTTCAAATTTATCGTATAAGAGCATTGTCAATATCAAAGTTTATTTTTTAAAACTAGTTGTCGAGCACCATCCAGGTATACCGAAAACAAACCGCGAACAACGGTGCTGTGTGCGATGTAGCGATATCGTTGAGTTTCAATTGTCCTTTCAACTTAAACACTGGAGCCAATTGTTTACGTCCGTGCCAATCAACAGGCTCGCTAACAAAACCAATCAACTTCGTCTCGTCTCTATTTGCTTAAAAGGCAACTTTTTCCTTTTAGTTTTTCATTACTGGCAACCCTTTCGTCTATCACCCGTGCCGGATATATTTGATTAAAAAATAACGTCGTCAGAAACCGGCGGCGCAGTGCGAATGTGGACCAAAAGGAGTAAAACATTCCTTGCCCGGTAGCGGCTTAGCTGTCAATTGTCACGTTCCGGCGCGTCCGAGTCAACGTTTGTGTTTTGCTGCACTATCTGCTTGGCCGAGATGTGCGGTGTGCACGGAAAAGATAAATTGGTTGAAGCGTTTCAATAGGTTTGAGCAAACAGTGGATGTGGTGGAACACCTGTTATTATATCGAACGTTCTGGATGGATTCGACGACGTTCATAGAGTAACGAATTTAGATTAAAAATATTGAAATTGTATATTACGTGACATATCACTCTACACATTTGAATATGTTTAATTGTGAGACAATAACACGTAATATGTTGATATGATAGTGCTTCTTTATACTTAACAATAATAATTTAATTATAACCGGATTATTTAGGTACCTACTTAAAAACCATTTTTGTTATAATAACTTATGGCACCCTCTCTTTTAAATAAAAGAAGATTGTGTATGTTTTAATGACTAATTTTATAAGAAAAAATTTTAAAAAGTAAGAAATTCTTATTTTTTAACAATTTTATACATTTAAAATTTTTATTTATGACTAAAATTTTGAAGATCTGAAAATATGAAATACCACCTTCATCCATTAATTTTTTAAAATAGAAAAAAATTAGGTAGTAGCTGTGTTTGCATGTTTACTATACACAAATACAATCATTAGTTTTTAAGGAACCCTCTTAAGTAACGTTCATTCTCGATTCTCCGGTAATATATTGCAAATAAATCGACGCACCGTTGCAAGATGCTCTGAACGTAAACACATAAATTTACAAGAAGCGCCTCTAATTGTCTAACTCTCCCGATTTCTTACCTAACTATTAACTATGTAATTTATTTGTTTTCTCCAGAAAAGAATGAGGAACAAATTATAGCAGTAACAGTTTTTATTTTGTAAATCTTTTTTAGCTGTAATAATTAAAAACTTGTTACCTATAGAACTGATGATGACTGATGATGTTGTAAATTCCTTTAAATCAGTCAATTTAGATTCATATAGTATAGTATAAACAATACTATGAATAAACGTATTTCCTTATTAATTTTCAAACATTATCATAGTGAAATAACTCTTAACACTACTTATCACCTTATACTTAGTTTCACTGTTTCCCATAAATAATAATAATAATCATTTATTTCAGATTTTACATCCATAAAAATTGTTAGTAACATTTTAAGCTTAAGAACTATTGTTAGTACGTAAAAACCTAAACAATAACAATCAGGTCGTGTGTAATTTGACCCACCGATCCATAAAAGGCGAGTCCCATCGGTCAACAAACACATTCAGCATTCCACAGGAAGAACCGCGGAGGCGAGCTAATGCCGAGGCGCACCGTTTTCTCATAATAGCATAAAAGTCATCCGTATGCGCCTCCGCAAACATGCCCGAGGCACTGCACTGTCGCGGCAGCCCCATCAGAACCCTGAACGCGTTGTTGTACTGGACCCGTAGGTCGCTGTATGCCCGGCGCGTGTAGTCAACCCAAAGGCTACAAGTGTAAAATGACTGACAGTATGCTTTAAACAGAGTTATTTTAACTTGGTTCGTGCACCTTGCAAATCTCCGAGCCAACATGTTGCACCGCACAGACAGCGACCTACGCTCCCTTTCAATGTCAGAATCATCCTTTAGATTTTCAGTGACCCAGTGGCCCAGGTACTTAAATTTATTTACCCGACACAGCGGTGTGCCACAGAGCGAGACCACCGGTATCTCCGAGTAAGTTTTGGTACCTGATTTAAATAACATAAGCTCGCTTTTTATGGTATTGTACCTGAGCCCGTGAGCCGCCGCATATAATTCACATATTGCCAATAATTTACGAAGAGCTCCAATGGATGGGCTCAGCAACACCATGTCATCTGCATAGCTGATATTGTTCATACAAACTCCATCAACATGACATCCGACACTGGTGCTACTGAGCTCACCGATCAGCCGGTTCATGTAGAGATTGAAGAGCCGGGGCGAACTCAACCCCCCCTGCCGCACCCCGCACTCCAACCTGTACACGTCCGAGTAAGCTCCCGCCCACCTAACACAGTTAGTTTGGTTGCGATACCAGTATGAAAAAATAGATATGGTTTCGGGTGGCAACGTAGTTTCCTTAGACAATTTATCCCATAGTACATCGTAAGATACAAGGTCAAATGCCTTTGACAGATCCAAAAAACATGCAAAAACTGGCGTTTTTCTAGCTGTATAGTAATGAACAGTTTGCTTGAGACACAGTATGGCACTCTCAGTAGACAGTCCGGGCCTAAACCCAAACTGAGCGTCAAAGGGTTCAAAGTGTTCGGCCAGCTATTTGTCAAGCAAACTATCCAGTACCTTAGCTACAACAGTAGCCAACGATATTGGCCTGTAATTAGACATGGCAGTAGCAT